>CAIGRB010023714.1:9044-26956 GCA_903798255.1 Fraxinus quadrangulata
TTTTTTTTTTTTTTTTTTTTTTTTTTTTTGTAAAATGACTTCAATAAATTATTTATTCTGTCAAATAATCAAATATTCATTTAGCGAGAATGTTTCTATCAATATTGGCCTCATTTGCTAGTATTAAATAACGCATATTCAACTTGAGAAAAAGTTATTTCGAATGAGTTGGGCCCATGACATTGTAATTCAAAGAAACCATATTTAATTAAATTTAATTAAGAATTTAATAGAGTTTTGGCGGCCACATGTGATAAATGAAATTTGATCTTTTAATATTTTGGATTAGGACGAAAGTATTTGGGATTTGTTTTACTTGATTTAATTATGTAATTTAAATTTAATTACAATATGGATTAACTTGGTTTTTGGAGTCATAGCAAATCCAAAATTCAAAATATATGCATACTCCTTCCACTTGCAATGACCAACTTATACGTGCATAAATTTAATTCAAATGATACATATTTTTAGTTAAGTTATAATCAAACTAGAATTAATTAAAGCCATATCATAATACTATAACAGGAAACCTATTCTTATTCAAACTCTACCATTTGAAACCCATTTCCATCAAACTTTCAGGTGATACACGGCTTCCTATTCTAAATGCTCAAAAAAGCTTCCTATTTATAAATACATGCAAAGATAACAGGGAAGACAAAAATCATTTTACGTCTAAGATTTGAAAAGGAGTTCCGTTCGACATAGTCTCTTCCGTATCACCACGAACTAAGGTAGAATCCCTACATTAAGCAAATCGTTATATAAATTTAATTTTCATTCATAACACATGCTATTCAGTATGTTGCTCATGAAGTATGGGAAGTGCCATTAATGATTTTCTTAAATGTTAATGTAACAAAGATTAATGTTTAACTAATTGTTGCAGTGGCTCATCAGAACCTTAAGTAGATCGTTTTGATCGTCGATTTATTTATTTATGAAAGCAATACATGAGAATACATGATTATTAAGTTTGTAGTGCAGCATATTAATTATTTCTTTAAGATACTCATTCCTATCTATTTCAAAGTAATCAGAGCTTGTACGGTGGCTCAGCATGACTGGCATATTTTATTTTATAGAAATTGATTAATTTACGTCCAGTTTCAAATTGTCGCTTTTTATGTTTAAGAACCCTTTGTGGTGTCCAAAGATTTTCACTCTTAAGTTTCTATTTCGAGATGGTTAATTTAAAGTTTAAACATATTTTTCATGAATTTTCAGCATTCTTCCCTTGTGTTAAATATTCATTACGGCCTATATATTTAGAATTTTAGCATGACTTTAATTGAAAAACGACCTTTATGATTATCTATCATATGGAACTGAAAACATGTCAATTGGAGTCCCGTATAATTTATTTTAGTATTTTTAGTAAACTATGACAGGTTAGATTCGAGAATACAATCCAGCCTATTTGAAAAATATTTTCGTGCCTCAAACATCATCTTCGATATCCAAAATTTTGATATGTTGTACTTATATGAGTTTTATGCTTTCTGCTAAATTTTCATAAAATTTGGTCGAGTTTTGCTAGGCCAAATAATTTTGTAACACACTGTGTAACCGAGGAAAATTTGTTTCTGCTTGCTAAATTTTTTCTTTTCTAAAACCCAATCCAAATCATTTTGTTCCATATTTTTCTATGTCCATATTGTAAAAATTGTTAAGATTATTTTCCAATATTTATTGTTTAATTCAAACTTAAAAACTTTTCTTAATTATGTATTTTTGACAGTTAACATTAACGAACTCATGCTTGATAACCCGGGTTTCAAAAATTGGGCGTTACATTTTCATATAAATAATGTCTTTTAACGACCTTTTTGTTATATATAAATTACATTACATCGACTTTCTTAAGTTTCAGACTCCATTTAACAAAAATTGTAGATCTGCCCTTATGTGTGTGCGCGCGCGCGCAACT
The DNA here is from genome assembly GCA_903798255.1 of Fraxinus quadrangulata. Classification (NCBI taxonomy): domain Eukaryota; kingdom Viridiplantae; phylum Streptophyta; class Magnoliopsida; order Lamiales; family Oleaceae; genus Fraxinus; species Fraxinus quadrangulata. The sequence continues at coordinate 10,978 of CAIGRB010023714.1, forward strand.
CTTCAATTTTATATTTTAAGTTCCCTAAAATTTCATTTTATACTACATTTTGGAAATTTTTGAAGTATTCAATGAGTGGATTACTGCACAAGTAAATTCACACTAACCCATCAGTTTGGTATCAAATACAATTATTTTTTGTTTCTTACAGAGACGTTCCAAGCATCTAAACTCACGAAAATGTTTCCTAGTTGTTTTATTTTTTAGAGTAATTTTATTCATAGTCAATGATTGTTGTAGTTATCCTACATAACAGCTTGTTATTTGAGACATTAGTTTCATGTAATTCTGTTGTTTCAATAACAAGTTGTTACATAAATAACTACTGGAGTTTCTGATTATAAATAACATTACTCTTTTAAAGAATCTCTACGTAAACTTTTAAGAAACTTTGCCAATAATATTTGAAAATTATGATTAATAGTTACACTTGGTAGTAGGCTTTGAGATTTGTTGTTGTCAGCTTCAGTTAAGAATTATCTTAATGGCCGACTTCAATTAAAATTTAACGTTATTTTCGGACTTTATCTCTTACATTACCCAATATTAACATGAATGAGCTTCAAAGTACTAGCTCATCGTTTTCTTAAGACACTACTATGGGATATCTTCTCAAAAACCTTCTTAAGTACTTTCTAATGAGGACGATGTTGAAAATGTTGACTGTCGCTAATTGTTGACTTTTGACCCGAGTTGACAAATTTTATTTAAAGTGTGTTCGATTAAATGCAATTTCTGGCTTATGTCTTAGTGAGATTTGGCCTTACACGTGGCGCATTTATGGCATTGGATATGTGGTTTTTTGGGCCATATAAAAGGCGTCTCTTGGGCATTTTTACATAAGGTTCTTTGTGAGTTGCCATTCAGGATTTCAGTTTTGTGTTCTCTATGATTCGTCGTCATTCTATCTGTATAATCAAGTGGATTTCATGTGGTGTACTGAGTGTGCATTGTGAGATTAAGTAAAGGTGTATTGTGGTAAACTTAATTTGTTGTGAGGTGAGAGAAAATTTAAAGTAATCTGTGATTTCTTCGAACGTTTGCATTGATTGATTATTGGCCTGATTTAGTGATCTGGAGCAATATCTACTATGTAGATGCTCAACGGATGAGTAGCATTTAGAGCACGTGAACATTCGGACCCGTTAGTGGGTGAAAAGCTTTTGTGTTCGATTTTTATATTCTACAATTTCTGATTTTTTAAAATTACTTTGTTAAAATGTTCGATTTGGGGACCAACAAGTGGTGTGTTTTGATGAAACCCTAATTTTCCAAATTGATTGTTTTGAAAAATCATTCAATTTTGATATTTTTTTTTTAAACAGTTGTGTTTTTTGTGAGAAGCATGTTTGATTTGCCTTCGATTCAACATTTAGTTGGATCTCCTACAAAACTCTATGTTTCTAGGTTAGATCTGTAAAGATCTTGAATGTTTTTGGAAAGTTCTTGAAGTTTTTTGAAATTCTCTTTATAAAATCTTATAACCCATTCTTGATCTAGTGAATTTTATGTTTTTCACACTGATTTTTGGTAACTCTCACTATTGAGTTGTGGTGATTTTGTGTAGCTGTTCCTGGTTACTGGATAGTTGAGTTAACTCATTTCAATTTCTACTAATTTCTTGACTTACTATTGAGTTCTACTGAGTCATTTTTACTCATTGAGTTCTTGCATACTGTTTGAAAGCTCTGGTTTGATTTTGGTATTCTTTTATCATCTGCTCTATTTTGAAAATTTAAGTTTCAGATTCTAGTATTCTTCTCTGAACCCTACTCTTTATTTTTTCTTTTTTCAAATTGTAAACTGTCTCGTTTGATTGTGGTTATTAAGGTAATGGGTCTATCACCGTTTACCTTTGTCCAAGATCTCCTACGAGAATTGGGGAATCTAATGCAGCAATAGATCAAAGGGCCTTTACCCCTTAAACCTATCAAATTGACAGTTAAGTTTGGCAAACTGCACATTTTGATCAACTTTATTTCTGAGTATATAATATTGTTTTCTTGTGAAATCATACTGTATAATCTGCCTTGCTGTTTGGCAAATTTTATGATAAGTAGAGATTAATATGGTGCAATTTCTCAAAAAAATTCAGTATACTTTGAATATCTCATTTTGTTAGATCTTGATATACTCTCTGTGTGGTATATGTTTGGCTATGACTTTATTTGTAAACATGAGCTCTGCACAGAAGTTTGAAGTTGATTTGTGCAATGGCACCAGAGACTTTAGTCTATATCGCTAGAAAATGAGAGCTATGTTGTTATAACAGAGATGTGCCAATGCCCTTGATGGGACTTGGGCAATAGAGGTGAATGCCTATAGGAGAATAGAATTAGATGAGATAGTGTGGAGCTCAATTTTCCTTCACCTATCTGATAGTGTGATTAGGAAAGTTGGGAAGATAACTTCAGCTTGAGGCATCATAGAAGAAATTGGAAACACAATGCTATCTATTTAGACAATTCTATAACTTTAGGTTTGATTCTTCCTTTAGCCTAGAAGAGAACATTGATAAGTTTACAAAACTGATTCACGATTTAGCTAGTGATGAGAAATTGTCTGATTATCAGCAAGTTGTGGCCCTATTGAATTCCTTTGGAGATGAGTATAGGGAGATTAGAAATGCTTTAGAATAAGGGAGAGAAGAACTCACTATGGACATCATAACTTCAGCTTGAAGGAATAGAGAACTGGAACTGAATCTGATTTTAAAGATGCTAAGGATGGTGAGATACTAAATGTGAGTAATAATTTTAGTAATTATAACTCTTATAAGAAAGAGAAAAATGATTATTTTAGAGATAAGAACAAGAACAAATGGAAGCCTAAGAATAAGGTCAATAAGCGTTACTGTTGTGGAAAGACTAATCATTTCATAAAGGATTGTTTCAAGAAAGCTTTGGACATGAAAGAGAAACCAAACTCTGATAGGTCAGCAACTATTGCTTATAACATTGACTCTGAAATGCAAGGACTTGTCCTTGTTATTGCAGCCACAAGAAACTCAACTGAATGGGTTCTTGATTCTTGCTGCACCTTCCACCTCCTATAAGAGAAGGGTTTACTGAATTTGTTGACTTGAATGGTGGACAAGTTCACATGGAAAATTATATGAGATGTCATATAAGAGGGATTGGGAAACTTAACCTTTTACTGAAAAATAATCATATTCTTGAATTGGCTGAAACTAGATATGTTCTTGACCTGTAGAGAAATCTAATTTTCTTAGGTGAATTAGATGATGAATATGATATATGGATTCATAAAGGTTTTACTAAAATCAAATTGAATGGTGAGGATTTTAATTCAACTTCGAAAGTGAATGGGATATAAACTCCGTGGGCTAAACCATTGGTTGGTAACAGCTTTGCAGCTACAACTTCTTATACTAATAAGTTTTTAATCTGGCATAAAAGGCTTGACAATATAAGTGAAAATGGACTTTTAATGGTTAAAAAACTTGGATGTTTTGGAAATGATAACATCGAAAAACTTAGGGGTTGTTCTCTTCGTGTTTCAGTTTTTGTTTTGAATTTTGAATTCGTTTTGTGTTTTGAAGGTCTGTTTTGAAATTGCTAAAAATGCGTTCTTTTTGTCATTCTGAAAAACTGTTTCTGAAAACATAAAATTAGAAAATGCGTTTACTTTGAAATNAAACTGTTTCTGAAAACATAAAATTAGAAAATGCGTTTACTTTGAAATTTTGAGAAAAGGTTTTATAATATTTTATTCAATAAATCTCATTATTCAATAAATTTTAGTAGTTTAATATTAATATAGTACTAAATAATATATAAATTTTAAAGTTGCTATCAAATTGTTTCTATGCTCATCAATAATGGCGTCAAGAATAACATCAAGTTCACGCTGCATCTTCAACATCTTAAAATTATTCCAACTGATCAAATTCAATACTTTCATCTAGGGAAATAAATCACTTAAATCAAGTTGTCCTGCCAAAGTTACAGCTTTTTTTATAAATCCTATTTGAATGTTCGAATGCAGTTCTGAATGTTATAAAACTTGTACACAAGAAAATTTTCTCTATTATAAATCAAATGGTGTTTCGGAAGTTGATCGGATCAATTCAACTAGTCACGTGCCTAATCCTTTCTGATTGAGGCAAATGATGGAACATTTTTCAGGCTTAACATTTCCAATATAAATACCATTTCAAATAATAAATAGGATTCCAGGCCTTTATGTCAGTTAAATGATTTCAATCAACAATCCTACGTGTGCAAAATCGAATCCAAATCACCTCGCATACCTGACATACGAATAAATTCAAAAGAATGTCTTTTTTACTTGTACAATACATAATGTCAATGTAATCGTTTTTCAGTTCATCATACAACGATTAAAGGAAGTTATCCCAATTTTGCTTTTTGGTCATGTTTTGCTCGGCATGGACTTGACCTTCTCTTGGTCTCGAAAACTGAAGTTATCCCAATCCTGATATTTCAAGTTATCCCAATCATGTTGGATGTTTTGCATTTCAACTTTTTCAGTTTATATTCCATGATATGTAGGCTATGTGAAATTGCTATGTAAATATACAAAAAGATAAAGTTATTTTCCTTAATCCAAAGAAGAACACAAAACAATAGTTTTCCCCCATCGCTAATTCCGAAAGAAGGACAAAACGACACGCTTTTTTTCTTTATGTTTATGGCAAAGCATGTGGAAGCTCACCCAAAAGAGCCATCAAAGACAAATGGAAGCATGCCACAAGTCTCAAGAAATTCAATAATGGGAAAAGGTTAAATACCTTCTCATGCTGAGAAAACCATTTGGCTTATCTTCGGTGAACGGTGAATTGGCAAACAGTGCTGTAGCTGCCTGTTTTACTAACTATTTAGATTCACATAATCAAATGCAATTGCATGATGAGAAATAGTCCACTTACAGGCTGTAACGCAAGACCAGCCCTGAATTTCTTTATCATATCAGCTTCAGAATGGAAATCCAAATTCCCGTGTCATATAAAAAGTTACGTGCTGTAATGCTCAATATAACAAACAGATATCATCAGAGGAAAGTGGCGGCTTCTGCACAAGATAGTCATGAATGGCATAATTCGATGTACAAATGACAAAAGAATATTCACACTCTCCTCACCTGAACAGTACATGTCCGGAACATCACGTTAAGTCCAAGTGACCCAACTTTTGGCATGTATTTTCTCATAATATCGTATCTTCCCTGAGCCAAGTTCTTTTGTCAGTATATGTTGCAGTTTATCAAAATCTAATAATTTATAATAAGTGTAGAGCGGTGGCACATTCCATATACGACTTATGCTGGAAAATGGAACCAACAGAAATTATGCTGGAAAAACTGATGCACATTCCATATACGACTTATCGCACCTCATGATTAAGATGATGTGGCATCATAAGGTGCTGAAGTGTCTGGTTGCCAAAGAAAGAGTCAAATTTGGTGAATGACATTAAAATGCATACATATGAAAAATGAGCCCATTGTATTACTCAATTCACCTCGAAAAGGCATTAAACCAAATTTGGTGCGTAAGTCATGGCAGCAGCTTTCAAGAACACGTCATAAACAATATCACTAACAATGTTTCTCACAAGTTCAAACTTTTTGTAGCCTTTAAAGAATTCCATGATGACGGAGAAATACCAAGAAAGATTCCCTTCGTTTTCAAAGCCTTCACAGAGTTAGCTATGCTATGGATCCCATTGAGTCTAACTTTACATTGTATTGAGTCGAAATGCATGCGATGTGATGAACCAGTCTGGTACATCACTGCCATCCTTAAAAGCTGAGAAGTCAAGCATAGAAAATATTAGAACAGTTGGTGCTTTAGATTAAATTGAGAAATGATTTGTGTAGTGGATAGTATATGTGTCACAGAATATCCGGGAAACAAAATTATATTGACTGGATCATGGTCAGCGAAATTATCATTGAAATCATAAACAAACGAACATTTAAAAATTGAGACCACAGATGAAACCACAGAAATAAGCAACCATAATAGTCTGAACACCACCTTCATCAAATGCAACAAGTAACCATAATAGTTTGAACAAATAGACATTAAAAGTGCAGTGCAGAGTGAGACAAAAATCAAATTGAATCAATGAATTCCTATTTCATAATCATCCCGTTACAATCTAACAAACATATCAATTTTGATACAAAGATGTTTTCTTTTCAACCAATTATCAGTTCCATCCAATCTCAATCTCTATACATGATTTTTTTTTTTTTTTCGCATATTACCCCGGTTTGAAATTTTGTATCCCGGTCTTGGATCCAATCCTGGATCCCTGGCAACAACCAAGAATCTTTAAATTGTTTTAAAGCACTATCCCTGAAATTATTGACTCTCACAAGACAAAAATGAGTACAAATCACCCCAAACCTATACCAAGTATATGATGATCAAGCTGTCCCAAAATTGAGTATAATATATTGTAGAGGGAGAATTCAATTTCTTACTTGAGGAAAAGGCTAGACAAACAAACTTGAATGGCTCTCCGACGTCGAAGAGAGAAGAGGCAGAGATGGGCCCAAACCATAGCAGCATCGCGACGCTGCGTTCACAGAAGAGTCGCCTCCCCATGTCGGCGTCGGCGTCAACACATCTCCTTCGTGGGCGTCGACAAGAGAGAAGCCGGCGGCCAGAGAGAAGGAAGGATTGGAAGAAGAGGGAAGGATTGATTGGAAGAAGGGGGAAGACATCGAATTGTCGAAGGAATTGGGATTGGAGGTATTACTGTTCCGAAACATCCGTTTCCCGTGTTTTCCAATTTTTACGAGTTTTGTATTGAAAACGTCCAAAATGACTTTTCCTCAATTTGGTGTTTTCTGTATAAAAAAAATTTTGTTTTCAAAAACTCGTTTTCAAAAATATGAAAGAGAACACGTTTTCACCATTTTGGAAAATCGAAAACAGAAAACGGTCCGAAAACGACAAAGAGAACAGGCCCTTAAGTTTTGTGTAAAATGTGTTACTGAAAAAAAAAATACCTTTTAAAACTAGGATTCACAAATCCACATCCATTCTTGAATACTTACATGCTGATCTTTGGGGATCATCATCTATAAATACTCTTAGTGAGTTTTGGTTTTATCTAAATGATTTTTCAAGTAAAATATGGACATTTTTATTAAAGGCTAAATTGATACTTTCCAGAACTTTTAGCAATGGAAACTATTGATAGAACATCAAACCAGAAGAAAGTTAAAGCTCTTGGAACAGATAACAGTCTTGAATTCCGTAATTTTGAATTTGACTCTTTTTTAAAAAATCTGAAATTCTAAGACACAAAACTGTTAGAAATACTCTTCAACAGAATGCTATAACTGAAAGGGTGAATAAAACCTTACGAGAAAATACTAGATGCTTGCTTCTATGTTCTGGTCTTTCCAAATTGTTCTGGAGAGAAGGTTTAAGAGTTGCTACAAGAAAATATCATATGCATGCTTTATGTTTTGGTCTTCCCAAATTGTTATGGGGAGAATTTTTTAAAACTACTACATATCTAATTAATAGAATTTCTTTTAGTGCTATTAAATTTCAAGTCCCTGAACAAATAGGGTCTGATAAACCTTCAAATTATTCTACACTTGAGGTTTTTGGCTGTGCAACTTGTTCTCATCAAAGTGAAGGTAAACTTGAACCTAAGTCCTTAAAATATTTTTTCTGGGCTATGGGGAAGAAACTAAGGGTTATAGACTTCGGTTTAGAAAGCATAACGGTTTTAAAGTCATAATAAGTAAAAATGTCATCTATATTAAAATGACATGCCATGTGCTGTTTCTTCCAAGCTAAATATGATGAAACTCTATTAGTTAAGGAAACAATTTTGGAAAATCAAAATGTTGATACAATTGAATCTCATGACCAAGTTGAAGTAGAGGTTTCTCAATCTGAAATAGATTGGGTTCAATCTGATATTGAAAATGAGAACCATCTCAAATTCCCACTCTTACTCATTATCAGTTGACTGGAGATCGAAGTAGAAGAAATAGGTTTCCTTATACTAGAATCAGTAGTAATAATTTTGTGACCCTTTTCTCTGCTTTAGTCTCTCTTGATTCTAAACTTGCTACTTTTGAAGAAGCTGATAATGGTAAAGAATGTATTTTTTGGAAAAAAAGTTATGAAAGATGAAATGAACTATTTGATTAAAAATAAAACTTGGATTCTTATTAAGAGGCCTAAAAATCAAAAAAAAAAAAAAAAAAAAAATTGATTATAATCAAAGAGGCCAAGTCTAATGTTGAAAATAAGAGACACAAAGCTAGATTAGCGGTTAAGGGGTTTAAACAAAAAAAAGGCATTGATTATACTAAAATATTTTCACTTGTTGCAAAATATACCTCTATCATATCTGCTCGCTTTAATTGCTCATTTTGATTAAGAATTAGGTCAACTTGATGTTAAAACTGCTCTCCTAAATGATAATCTAGATGAAGTTATATATATGAGTCAGCCTAAATAAACTACTTGAAAACTTCTCTATGATTGAATACAAGCCTGTTACACTACCTCTTGCTAATCATTTTAAATTTTCAAGTGAACAGTCACCTAAAACATATGAAGATTTTGTAAGAATGAGTAAAAAGCCTTATGGTATGGCTAATCCAGGAAAAACACACTAGATTGCTATAAAATACTAAAATATTTAAATCGTTCATCTGAGTTAGTACGACAGTTTGAAATGTGTAATGAAGGAATAATTTTGAAGGGCTACATAGATTCTGATTTCGCATGTGACTTAGATAAAATAAAATCTACATCTTCTTATATTTACACACTTTGTGATGGGTGCATTAGTTGGAAATCTCAACTGCAAAAGATTGTGGTTCTATCTTCTACTGAGGTAAAATACATAGCAGGATGTGATAATGTTAAAGAAGAATTGTGGTTAAGGGGATTATTAAAGAAATTTGATTTTATTAACAAAGTCATCAGATTATATACTTATAATCAAAGTGCTATTCATCTTAATAAGGGTCATGTGTATCATGATTGAACAAAGCATGATGATATAAAATTTCATTTTGTAAGGGATGGTAAAAAAAAAGTACGATCACTTTAGTAAAGATTCATGTTAAGTTTAATCCTTTTGATCTTGGCACCAAAGTTTTTCCTTTGAATAAATTTAGAGGTTTTTTAGCTACACTATTTGGCGTGTTGAAATAAGCTGTTCTATGGAGGATAATAGAAGGAAAGATAAGGAGAGGGTGGGGTGAATGGTTCCACTAGGTCGAGTTATAACTCGAGTGATGTTTATTGAGATTAAACTTGGTTACTACATGTGCATCTGTGTGTAATTCTTTCTATATAGGTGTAATTGCTTAATTCTGTTGCATGGTTACATGTTATATTTCAATGTGTTTTGAATGTTCATTTGCATGAATTTCATAGCAATCTGATTGCTTTGCGTAATCTGTTTGCATATATAGTGGGTTGAGATCTATGGCATACTCATTTTGCTTTGTGAGTGGTGTGAAAGGGTGTGGTAGCAAGAAGAAATAGGGACAGCCATTTTTTCCTTTATCTTTATGAGCATATCTGGTTTGTGAGATTATATGGGCAATCATATGTAGATTACCTTCTTCCTTTTTGTAAGCCTCTTTTGTTAGTGTAGTGAAGTAGCTGATTCTTTTATCTATTCTCTTTGTGAATGCCACATTTAACCTTACTTTTATAGAATAAATCCTTTGTGGACTTCTTGAACTTTGGTGTTAGAGTAACCATGTGATGTATGGGTCAATTTAAATTGAGCCCTAACCTTTGTAGTTGCCAAAGGCGTCGATTTACCAAGTAGGTTTGAGATGCATTAACAGTGTGTATGTCTATTAGTAATGTGGAGTATAAATGCCTGAAAGTGCATTAGTGATATGCACGGGGATGTGAAAAGTGACATTTGGATCATTAGTGGATATGTGATTAAATGTTTAAAATCCTCTATCTGTGAAAGACCCTGTATAGGTGGAGTGTGAGAATGACACTTTTATTACTTCTGTTAGGTGGAGACCCATTATCCACTTAGGTTGAGACAAGTGACGTAGTGATAGAGGATTATCTTATGGGCTTAGGATCTATTGTGGTTTACCGGTTAGACATGAGTTATTGATCAATCTAGTAAGCATGATGGGCGATAAGAGGATATATTTGTTCTCAATGGCGAGCAACACGGAATGTGATAGGATACTTGTGAGTGAGATCTTTTCGTGGGGTTATTTATGCATTTGTTGTATATGTGTTGGTCATTTGATGGATTAATTTGGTGTTAGACTATTGTTCCATGTGAACATGTTTGAAAAGATATGTTTGTTATTCTATATTTTATCTTCATCACATGTTTATTTGTTCTTAATTAATTACCGTGATTATCTGTCTCTACGTGAGTGTTCTTGACTTTAGCTCTGGTGAGTATATAGAGTGGGTATGTTACATGTTTTTGGTGACTTATTCTACGTTTGAATAAGTCATGATGAGTGTGGTTCACTCATTATTTCAATGCCTCTTAAACTTGTTATTTTGATTGTGTTTAAGCCTCTGTTTGTTTACCATTAATCTAAAACTCTGTTTGCTACAGTAAAAATCTCCACCACACATTAACCCAATAAAATATTCTACACACAAACCAATAAAGTTATTTTAAATTTCAATCACACATTCTTCAAAAAATACTATTCAAAACTCCATTCTTCTCCCAATAATGGGAGACAAACAAACTCTAAGAGTTTTTAATATTATTTTATAGGTTATGTGAATTAGTGTGAATGAAGCAAAACTTGGAGAAAATAGTGATGTAAGCATGACAAGAAGAAATTGATGTTGAATTGGTGAAACTTGATGATTGGAAGTTAAATTGAAAGAAAGAAATGACTAATGATGAAATTAGTGAAATCCAAAGTTCGAAGACTCAATCCCAACTTTTCAATAGTTGATTAGGACCACAAACGATAATTGAAGATTGCTAGGAGTCAATTGGATGTAATTAGAAGTCAAAAAGGAGTTAAATATGATCAAAATATCTTCACGAATCAATTTTCAACCGCATAAGTATATTCTAGATTTTTATCTGGGGATCGAAAACCATTTTTGACATAGTAAACATTCAAATTGGAAAATGATATCTAAAGCAAAGTTGTAGCCCTTTGAGTTATCTTTACAATATACTTTGAATCGCCTCAATCAAATATCAGGAGTAAAAATTATGATATTTGCAGTGCTGATTTTCTATCCAAAAGTGTGCGCCTCAAAATTTGTGAATTTTCAGTAATGCAGCATTGGGACGCCATTGGGCGAGTTGGGAATTTTGAAATTTTTGGATTCTTTTTAAACCTAATCCGACCCCATTTCCTCTCAGAATTTCAAGATGATATAAATATCAATTAAGGTGACACTTTTTGGAGGAGAATTCAACAAGGCAAGAGGCAAGGGATCAATCAAGAGAAAAGAGGCAACAAGAAGATAATTCAACAGGACGGTCATCAACAAATTAAGGAGAAATCAAGAATATCGCAAAGAAGATTGAAAATCTACCAAAACTAGTTTTTCTATTCTATTCTCTATGTTGTTTTATTTGAATTTGCTTATTTCTATGGCTTCCATCATGAACTAAACATCTAATCTAGGGTTTGATGTAACCTAAATTTGAGAATATGGTTAAATTTGATTATTTCTATGGCTTCCTCATGAACTAAACATCTAATCTAGGATTTGATGTAACCAAAACTTGATAATATGGTTCAATTTTATTGTAGTTAAATTTTTTAGATTTTTCAATCATGTTTATTGGTAATATTTATTCTTAATACTTTTAATTAATTGGCCACTAATTGAATGATTTGATATTTTAAATTTCGGTGCTCAGAGAGAAGGAAATTTAGGCGCGATCTTAGAATAACTTATCCTAGATTTTAGAGGTAGTATAGAATCTTTGAAGCATGCTCCACATAAGAACCACGAACTTGATAATATCAAGATTTTAATTCGGAATAGAGATATTGAAATAAAATATAGGAATAGTTTCTATCCAGCACTCAAGAGAGGAGGTAGAATTAAATTTGAATTATTGCTTACAAACTTAAAAAAATTTATTAGAAATAATTATATAATTAAGAATCACATTTGATAGTTAGGTAAAATAATATCCCTAGGCTTTCTCATTTTGATTATTCTCCTAACTTGCATTTATTCGTTGAATTTGTCACCATATTAATCATTGGATTAGTTTAAAATCATTGATCTTGTAATTCGATTTTTTAGATAAAATAAGAGCTATTCAATTATAGTATTTGGTAATAAATTGAATTTCAATTCCTGTAAGTTCGACATCCTTGCTTGAATTTATACTACAAAACTTGACATTGTACACTTGCGGTGTATTTACGTTAACACACATCTTCCACAAAGTCCAACTAAGGCAAACTCAGCAACTGTTAATTAAATCCAAGTATTGCTTACCAGCAAAATTACTCTAGATACCAAACTTGCTCGAATCACGAAAAACAAAATCATCAAATTCACAGCTAACTCCATCTGATAAAGAATTCAAGCACTATTCATTTGTAGGATTACCTTAGATACTAAATTTGATCGAATCATGAACAACAACATCAAAACTAACTCCACCTAAACTAGTGGGAGGTTCTTTACTACCAAATTTGCTCGAATCACAAGCAACTCCATTTGAGTCAACATTTATCAAGCCATAAGCAGCCAAATCAGCCTCATCGAACCTCTCCTGAGGTCTAGTCTTCAATTTAGTGACAATTGCATCAAATGTGATCGTCTAACCTTCCAGTACATAGCTTGATCCTTACATTGCTTCTCTTCCAGCATCCAAACAAAAAATCTGCCATAACAAAAAATATTGTTGCAATCCAAAAGCGGAATATCAAATTTCATACTTGCCATACCAAAACAATTAAACATCATTCTAAGTTGATCAAACCTCGCTTTAATGCGAAACCAAACTTGCTCTCCTCGAAACTACCGAACATAAGCTCTAATACCAAATCGATTAGGATAAATTATGCTTTTAATGATGACTATATTTTGTAAAAAGTACAAGTATTGCGGAGTACTCTTTATAGAACATCACATGTGAGTGAACTTAGCCGGTTATATAAGAATTTTACTTAAACGAATTTTCTAGCGCACTTACAAAACCACGAAGGTTTAAGGCCAAAATAATGAACATGATAGAGAATCAATGTTCGATATAAGAGATAATGTATTTGATCTATTATATAGGCTTAGAATCACGGCCGACAGTTCAAAACGTTGATTTCACTAATTAGCTATGTGAGTTCGATAGAATCTTACTAAGAAAGGTTCAAAGCGAAAGCTACCGATCTTGATACATTATATTTCAGTTGTACTCTTCTTTGTCTTCCTTGTTTTGAGTCGACTTATTCCTTTCATGTGGGTGATTGTTGGAATTAATGGTTTGATATATAGAATTTAAATGTGTGAATTGAAAAAGCATCCAATGGATGCAATTACTAGACACGACTCTTCAATTGTAAAGAGTGCATATCAAAGAGTCGTGTTATTTCAAAATGGCTGTAACCTTTAGATAATGTGCAATTTATACCATTAATTATGAAATTATGCGATCTAATGGTTGAATTGATTGGTGTCAAAAGATGCGACTATTCGAAGAGAAGCATGAAAATTTATAAATAGGACCCTCCTAATTCTGTTTTCGTCCCTCCAAATCAATTCTATATAATTTATTAATAATTCTTTCCCTATCCAAATTATGTCAAAATTATTTTGAAATTATTTTTGAGTTCGTGTTCGATATTAGTATTCTATATCTTTCGTTCTTGAAGAGTACGGTCAAGTGTTGATTCGTTTGGTAGAATAAATATTATGCTATGTTAATTTTGAAAGAAATGTTGTATCTTGGAAGACGAATATTCATTTCTTCATATTAGAATCAGTGCAAGGGCGAAATCAATTTTAAGAAATTTTGCATTCACATACCTCATTATATTTTATCTCATTCAAATTTCTGTATTTTTTACGCTTGAGTAAGTCTTGACCTGCTCATTATCATACATGTACCATGATTTCAGTAAATCGTTACTTTATTCGTATTGGCATGCGAGTATATTTTATTAGTGAAATATAAATTATATACCAATTTATCCAACAATGACATCATGATAAAATCTTTAGTAGTTCTTCACCAGCTTATATTTATTCTCCTACCTCCTTTAATGATGATATACGAGAAGGGTTCGTTACGATTTTCAGTTTACCTTGCTTGAATCCCTTGTACAGTATTCAAGATTTATTTAAATAGAAAAAAATGACCATGAAAATAAATAGATTTTAATTTTAATGAAGCGATATTGAGAAGAAACGTGTCAAGGCATAATTTACTAATTACATTTCTGAACACTCGCGTCCTCGCCCCCCAGTAGTCATCATATAAATTCAGTACGCACAATCGAAAAAAGAAAATAAAATTACAAATTATTTTAAGAGAAAGAAAAGGTGCAAAGATTTAGAGCCAAGAGACTGTTCCATCAACACCCAGTTTCATCATTCTTCAAACTCATGGATATGATCTAGCAGGTAGTTCGCAGCAAGCTCTTCATCCTTGTTGCAGGCAAAGAACACCTCCAAAACAAGTGCTCGATCAAACCCCATTGCTTCGAGCTGGGAAAACAAGGAGCCAAATAAATAGCATAATTGCTAGTAGAACTTAATTGACATAGTCACGCTTCATACGTCTTCTTAACGTGTATCATAATCAGAAGTGAAGCATGGAAAAGCTCAACTTCGAAGTCGAGGAGAAAAAATGGCTAAAAATTTCTTCCCTAAACACTGGTGTGCGAATGCACAACAGAGACCAGATGTGCTTGAAACAAATACAAAAAAGGCCCCAATCACTACAGAAAGGTCTTATGCAGTTATACTCATCAAGAAGGGCCAGATGACTGAGCCATGATCTCCAATACGGAGAATCTGTCTCTCTTTTTTCAAGCCATTACATCAAAGTTCCTATGGACCATTGTTACCATTGAACGAGTAGAACTTACCTGATTACGTAAAGAGAAGACACAAAAAAGACCCCTCAAGAGCACCTTCACCAAACTCAATATTAGATGACGACAAGTTTCAAGAACTTCAAATTCGAGTACTAGTTGATGAGGCATTCCTAGAGGTAAACCTCATATTCTCATAATCCCCATTGCTGTCTGAACATACAGGAAAAGGGACTCCAGTTCAAGTAAGGCAAATTTAAACAGATTAACGGAGAGAATAGTTCCTCGCTTCGTGAAAAAGAAAGCATCTTCTTTTTGCCTAATGCAATGATAAACTTTGAACAAGACACACACGAATCACTGAAAAAGAGAGATTTTTCGAAAAGTACTTCCAAACTAAACACTAAAAATCAAGTCATAGTTAGGCTTGCACTTACCCGTTCAATGGCTTCACGTTCCTCAGGAGTAACTGTTATAGCCTGTGGCATAGCTTCAGCAAGCTGCCCTAGTATGTTACTGATATCACATCAAAAACATAGCAGCATATGAAACACAGTTTGTGGCACATGCCACTAACAAGAAAAGGATAGTTCCAGGTAAAAAAAAAAAAAGACTTGAGTACCTTTCTCCGCCTTCAACAGGTTCATTGATAAGGCGAAGGAAATCAGCCTGATGCTCTTGAATCAGCCTCATCAAATTAGGATTTTGCTTTCCTAACTCCTGAAGCATGGGCTGTAAACATAGACAAGAATTACACAGATCTTCTCCGGAAACATAAGTCAGTATTAACTAGAAAAAGAAAAAGAGAACAAACGTTAAGGTAGCAGCCAACAAAACCTGTAATATTTGTGGGTTGGCCTGCACCATTGTTCGCAAGGCTTGGAACTGAAACACAAAAAACAAATAAAATGTCCAAGTCGGAAGAAAAGTAGATCAACCTTCTTCTAATCATTCTTATTTTCTTTATTTTAAA
>CAIGRB010023714.1:27893-50295 GCA_903798255.1 Fraxinus quadrangulata
ATAGAGGGAGGGTGTTCAGGGATGTCAATCGACATAGGTAAAAGTTGTACCTGCTGACTATTGCGTAGAAAATCTAGGGTGTTGGCACCACCAACATTTGAACCCATGCTAGGAAGACCCTGTTAGAAGAAAATTTAAGTCCACTCAGACGAGAGGATTAATAAACAATTATAATGACAATGAAACCATGTACCTGTGGGAAAAGATCTAGAGGATTTGCATTGGGTCCAGTTGAAGGTACAGGTGCAGGTTGTGCGGCTTGCTGAGGCAGAGAAGGCACATTAGCCGCCTGAGTGCTAGGTGCACTTCTTGCTGTAGGTGGAACTTCTGCTGACTCAGGGATACCCTGATATTTAGATTTCGAAGACAAGTCGCATCAATGATAGTGAAAATGTCAAGATATGAATGGGCATAAAGGTTCCTTGAACCAAATGAAGACAAAAGCTTATATCCATTATCAAGAACCTCCTAGTTGTTCAAACAAGAACTTATCCTAAATCATTAACAAGAGTTTTCAAATCAAATTCCAATAAATGACGTTATTTTAACCGCTATTCAAGCTACTGTACTCAGGCGTACACATGCAAAAAACACATTTAGGCCAAACTATCCTCTACACTTTCCAGGAACGTGTAACTTGATCTATTATTCTGTCACCCTATTCTGTAATAATTATGCTCTGGTAAATGATAAATATTGATGACTAGCCATTGTATCCCACTCTAACTCTAATTTTTTTTATCCACCACAATAACTTCACGCAAAAGGATGCATCAAAGGTTCGTTTGTCCAGGGGAAAGATTGAGTTAATAAATAGATTCAACAGAGGTTCTATCTCCACCTTTAAGATATCTAGTGTAGAGAACAGACTATTAGCCAAGAGAAACTGTTAAAGACCCTACTCATGACATGGAAACTTTCTCCCAGCATAAGCTGTTTACTGCATGTAGACTATGAAATAAACTAGTTATAAAAGCCCATAAGAGTAACTTAACTATCTCAAACAGTCCATTTAATTTTCATTTAACCCATTTTATAAAGTTGAAAATAATCATTGATTCATTATTTTCATTTTTTTAGTAAAATTGAAATTTATGCGACTTATGTTGATTCATTATATTATTTCTTTCTGACAACCATTACATAGTATTTGATACATCAGTTCTGAACTATGAACTAAATAAATAAATTCTAAGAGCAATTATTCTCAAATAAATAATTTTATCCCATCTTGGCCTTGACAATAGGTCCTGGAGACTCTGTGGTTCATCATGCGAAAAATCTTCCTTTTTTTTTTTAATTAGAGAGATTGTACATGCCTGGACTTCATTCACTCCTACCCTATGATATTACAGATATTTCTGCATCCACCTCTTTCATAAAATATTGAAGATTTACTTCTCAAATAGTATAATGTTGTCATTTGAATGCTGAGCTCAGTTGTGTAACCTACTTTCTCGTGAAATCCTTGAGACTATCAAAACAATTACAGAAGATTTAAGTGCTTGTATATGTAAAAGTTTCCAACTGAATAATGGAAATTCAATTTTATATAGAAATTTGACACTCACCGAATATAAATATTCAACAGCTCTTTCCGGGTTGTTGAAAGCAGCTTGAAGAGCTCGGACAACTGTATCTCGATCCCAAGTTCCTCCGCCCATATCAAGAATCTGCTGGATCGTACCCTCAAGGTTGTTACCAGCAACTAAATTGGCAGCCGCATGGCCATAGGCATCCGATCTATCACAGGAAAACCATCAAATATTGATAGAAGAATCACCAAACTACTTATGACTATTGCATGATTAATGCACATCAAATCTCATTTAAGGGAAGCTCACATGTCAGAAGCAGCAGTAGCAGGAGCAGGAGCAGCAGCAGGAACAGGAATGGGAGAGGATGCAGGAGTGGGTACAGGTGCAGGTCTGGAAGGTAGAAAAATAATGAAGGGAACATATTAAAATAAACATTTATTCCATGCGCCGACAAAGAGTTAAAGGGACAGAGCTTAATGTATTGAGACACCCTAGTGCACATTATTAAGGTAGGTAAACTAAAACTCACGCCGCAGCAGGAGCATGAGGTGCTGTTGATGTTGGAGCTGAAGTAGGAGGTGTGGCACTTGTCGGTTGCACCTACAAGGAGGGAAACACTTTTAGACTCACCTGAATTAAAACTAATTCCTGTAGCATGATGAGGTATAAAAATTAAATTCTCTTTAAGATATTTATCTTTTACTCTTTTAAGAGGGTAAAGTAAAATGTGTTAAGAGTCTTGTAAAATAAAATTCTCATTGTCAATTAATGAGGGCTATCATCAGTGATTGAATAAGCATCAACCAATAACTCCCAGAGCTGAGAATATCAAATGATACAAATTTTTTGGACCTATCTTGGGCAAAAGTCAGCAAAGAGCATTCCCTGTAATAAAGGCAAACTCTAGCACTAGTTTCACTCACTGACATAACACCTGTGCATTAAATACAACAATTGTCTATTGAAATTCAGATGCCCACTCAGCTAATAAAGTAATTAAAGACAATCAACAGTATGTAATTGGATTTCCACGGTAGAAAATCAATCTAATAGAGTTTCTATAGAAATATGATGGTGAACCATTCACTGTTGCAAACTTATACAGGCGTGCTGGAACATGCATATACCATTAAAAAAAATGTTAAGCTCATAAGAAATGTTTTGTGCACTTCTGGGAAATAGTCATTCACTTTAAATGGCATTCTCAGGAAGAAAGTCTTGATGCAACTACCAAACTTCGAAAAGAACAGTTAAAAATTTAATTGCTGCATCTCAACATAGAAATTAATACACATATATGGTTCTGAATATTTCAAGACATTTTTTGATGCGGACATCACGATTTATTTTATTGTTGATTTTTATTTAATTATGTTTTTAATATTATTGGGCTTGTAGTAGTGGATTGGCCCAAACCCGTCACTAGTAAGTTAGGTTTTTACTATTTATTGAATATTTTTATTGTAGTTGAGCAGACGATGATTATATGAGATTAAAAACGGTTTGGCTTGCAGCCAACCCAAGCCCGTCACTAGTAAGTTAGGTTTTTACTATTTATTGGATATTTTCATTGTAGTTGAGCAGACGATGATTATATGAGATTAAAAACGGTTTGGCTTGCAGCCAACGCAATGTTCCCTTTCCCCTGATTTCTCCCCTTCCCTGTTTCTTCTCTCCGGTTTTCTTCCCCCTTTCTTGCTGCCTTCTTCTATCCTACATCATTTTTGCTGGAAGCTACAGAATATGTCAAGGAAATAGATGCTAGAAGCTTCTGCACTCTAGAGATTTCAGCGCTCTTAGATCAGCTAAAATGTCAAATGCACCAAGAAAAGATATTCCATCAGATCAGAGGATGGTATATCACAAGAATGGTAATCAAATTCATAGAAACAGCAATACAAGATTGTGAATAAATAACAACAAAATATTAAATAAGACATGATATTACCTTCACAGCAGGTGCAGCTGATGTGGTTGACCCTTCACCTGACGAGCTCTTATTCTAAAACATTTCAGGCAAAACAGATTAATGAAATTATATATATATATATAAAGAGCAAAAGCTCTACAATGGAGCACAAAAAAAAGCACCAAGCACAATGAGGCCAGAAAATTTTATACCAAGTTTTTATGCTTTTTGAGATCTTTTCATCTGGATTGTTAATTTTATTTAATTATATTTTATTTTTCTTGGCGATATATACTTTCCTTCTGAAATAGGATTAATTACTGAAATTCAAATTAAAATCTAAGTCTGAAATTACTAAAATGTCAATTTTGATCAAATCAATGGTAAGTGGTAACCTCAAGATATTATTGTTGTAACCATTTACAAAATGCTGGAATTTACTTTAGCAAATTTAGGATTGAATAGACTTCTAGATTCAGATATAATATGCATCCACTTCGATGAAGCATGTGCCTTTTATTTATGCTTGAGTATGTGTCTTTAATGGTATAAGTCAAAGAATCGATTAAGGAGTTATTTCCGAAAATCAAATATTGCTGCTAAATATCTTAGGCCAAAATATATAGGGTTCGTAAGTCCAACAGAGACTTGAAAAAATTGGAGACAGAAAGTCAAGCATATGGAAACAAATCTAGACGCAAGTCAATACGTTGAACGGCAAATATAGTAGGTCCTCTAGAAGATCCAGTAACTAGCAACAGAACAAGTTTACCTTTGTTAGCATGACAACAACAAAACTGTTCTCAGCAACATTATTTTCTCCCAATGTAGTTCCATCTTTAAGAACCTTTCCCTGGTGGATAAGCATCAGTTGTGCAGCAGGATAAACATCAGATCCCTGAGAAGTTTCGATGGTTTTCTTCACGTCTATGACCTGCAGAATAAAATTAATTATTTCAACAAATAAAGCCCCATAAATTTTTATTTTTTTTATTTTTTTTAAAGAGGAGAATAACTATGCCACAGATAAAAATTGAGGAAAAACTAAAGGATATAGAAAAATTTCACAGCTAATTTCACGAAACATGGAAATACTGACCACAATCAAAAACAATTGATTACTTCAATTGTTCCTTACATTGATTACATGAAAATACATTCCTCTAGAGAATAAATATTCCTAATTACTCCCTCCCTCCCCTACGTTCAAAACGAGCGCCATTCCATCAACTACAGAAGGAAATTCCTTTAAATAGACTTTCCTATATATGTACCACATGCCCAAATGTGCATGCCATGCAACAGAATCATGTCATCTATCCTCTTTTGTTGCATTCTTTGCAACGTACGCCGGTGCTACAACTAGCTTCAGCTAACTTTATACTTTACATTCCCCAACTGCATGTTATGGGCATCAATTTTAACCTCATCTTGAAACATACAAGCTTTCTGACAAGCACTTGTCATCTACAAAACATAATGCCAAACAAAAAGTCGATTTTCTGCCATAGGACAACTAAGCAATTTCTTTGATAAAATAATAAACTCAAGAAAGTAGTTCTCAAGATTTGATCTCTCTTTCATTGAGCCATTGCTTAATAAAAACAGCAGCTAGACAACTGTACATGATATGCAAAGTGACAAGTTCTAACTCAAAAAGGCAAGAGCAAGATTAGGAGCTCAAAAGCACCAAAATTAAAACTATTTGAGTGTGCAAGGATATCACAGTATCTGGTAAAAAAATAAACAGAAATATAAATTATTTTTTGCATTCAAAAAGTTAAAAATATATTTGATCATTTAAATAGCACTTACATCCTAAAGACTTTGCTTAGATTTCGTCTTGGTCAAGCAAGCATTAGGTTATTTGTTGGACTGCACAAAAATAAAGAAAAGAAATAGAAGCTATGCATCCAGAAAACCCTAATCTAGAAGAAAATTATTGGGTGCTGTTGCTCCTTCTTTTACGACCATTTCCATCTTCTTACTTTTACCTTTTGCATATTCATTCCCCACCGTCACTGATCATTAACCATGTCTCCTTCCAACCCCACCCCACCTAATTGTATCCTTACACATTACCCAAATTATGTTCTTCTTCAACTGCAACCACATGCACCATTTTACTGTCATCAAGTACCGTGGCCAGCCTCAACCATCTTCATCTACCATTGATAAAAAATGCAACCTAAAGACTTCTAGAGCACAATCTAAGAATCAATGGATTGTTCGCCAACACACAGAGCACCTAACCCTTAAGAGACATGCTCCTAACGCAAGACTGGTGCAGCACAAAACCAAGTTGGCTACTTAGGTGCCTTCCATAAACTTTATATTTTGTCTATGACACCCCAACACCAGAGCGTGCATGAACTAAATTATATAATCCTAGAGGTTAAAGGCGTGCAGTTTTATTACAAAACCCATGTAATTCACATTAATGATTAAGCAACCGAAATTATAATGCTAACTTTTTCACTAAACCTTAATTCATATACGAGTAGTAATTAATAGAATTACTCATATAGTTATTTGTAGCACTGAGATGCACAGAGAAAGATTCAAATGAATTAAACTTAGGACTTGGTAACTTTATTCTGAATTAAAATAGAAACACAGGCATCGAATTTCAAAATTGAGAATAAAAACTCATGGCATCCATCTTTAAAACTAACTTAGTAAACCGAAGCTAACCAACAGCTACAAACAATTCAGAACCCCCATGAAAGAATAAAAGTCATCTACACTAAAAAAATTTCAGTTCAAATTCCATGAATTAACATATAAACAAAACTACCCACCAACATCAGACTTAATAAAATTAAAATTCAAGAAAACCCATAAATAATCGTTGAATAAATATTAAGAAAAATTCATCATTAACATAAACGGAGTCACCATAATTATGAATCAAAAAGAAAGAAAAAAATAAAACCGTGTCTTCAGGTTTCACTTCAATTTCGAAATGGGTACCCTTGAGTGTCTTCACAAAAATCTTCATTTTTCTTATATTTAATTTTATTGGATCGGTGAGATGAAAAGCAACACAGAACAGGAGAAGAAGGCGATGGAACTGAGAAAAGGTGAAGAAATATAAAAGCTGAGCTGATTATTTTTGTGTCCTTTATGACGTAAATATCTTGGTGAGTTTTAACGCGATTTGTGGACGTGGTATTGCGTGATTATAATTTTGGCGTCGGAATTGGCGCGTGAGACCCAAATACAAGGGAGGAAGGGTAGGGAACAAGGATTAGTTTTGGGGATCATATTTATCTCATTGATGGGTATACATTTAGTGGGCGTGTGTTTGAATTTGCCCTTGTTTCTCTATCATTATTCTAAAAAAAGTATTTACTACAAGAAAAATTTTCACCAAACATTCTTTTAATAAAATATTTTATACATAAATCAATAAATTTATTTTACTTTTCAATCATACATTCTTCAAAAAATATTATTCATTACTCTATTTTTCTCTCAATAATAAAAAAAAACATACTCTAAAATGATAATAGAATTTTTGGAATATTGATTGACGGTAGAATGTGTAATGAAAAAATGATAAAAACTTTTAGATTTGTGTGTAATATTATTTTATTTGGAGAATGTGTGGTTGAAATGATGAAAGTGAAAAAAAATGAGAATGTGAATGAGATTAAAATGGATGTCAAATAGGGGCTGATTGTAGTTGGATTGGAACGATGTTTTTTGAACGATATGAGGTAGAAGGTAGAAATCACACACACAGAGATCTCAACTTTCAATTCAAAAATTAAGCTTANCTTAAGGATGTTTTTGAACCACATTATTTTGGAAGAATGTATTTTGAAATAGTAGATTGATGAAAAATGTATGGTTAAAAAAGAATGAAAAGTTATTGATGTAATGAAAAATATTATTTTATTAAAAAATATATTGTTGAAAAGAAAAGAGAAAAATATATTAAAATTTTAATGGAGACTAAATTTTCTTTCTAACCTCTCTCTTCTCTCACTATCTCCAAGCTTATATCTCTATCATTTCTCTTCTCCCTCTAAACAAAAGTATCGTTGTGCACAATACGATGAAATCAGTGGATCAACCATTGCCACGCATCGGTGCTCACCAGTTCAACGATACGTGCAATGGAATCGACTGGCAGAGGTGTTAACAGGCAGAATGAGGAGTCCTCGTTGGCGACGAGAGTAACAAAGGAGTCATTGCTGAAGAAATCAAACACAAAATCAGATATGTGGTGGCCTTGCTTGGACTTCGGTCGTCTTTAGTTTGTGAGTGAGCGTGTTAAGTCCGCTATAGAGCCTAGCTTTTCGGAGTGGGAAAAAGGGACAAACAGGACATTAAATGGATAATTAGGTACAAAAATTGTAGGAGAAATGATCCAGGTAAGCCCCATCGATCCGAATTAAACAACATTGCTCCAACTTCGAATACCACCATGATTTTTGCAATAAGGTTTTCTTTGAGCTTGAGAGAGAGAGAGAGAGAGAGAGAGAGAGAGATGAAAAACCCTAGAATTTAATCGTGGCATTTGTTATTTCTCTTTAGTGGGGCTTTGGGGTGATTTCTTCCTCCGATCTGCTTGGCCTGAGTTTTGGAGTGGATTCCAATGGTGGTGGTGGTGATAGTGAAGTATGATGGCATTCGATTGGTGGTGGTTGTGATGGTGATTGTGATGGTTGTGGAAGAGTGGAGTGGGGATGTATGGGAAGGGATGGGGTGAATAGGGTTTATGACCAATTATTTAGGTGATTGTGACCATTAAAATAGTTAATTTGTGACTATTAAATAATATGTGACCAATAAATGATGTGTGACATATAAGACAATGTGAGATTGCGACTGAATTTGTAATTGTAACTCACAATTTGTTAATTTGTAACCAATTAATTTGATAAATTGTGACAGTGAAATAAATTGTGATCAATAAAAAATTTCATTTGTAACCGAGAAATAATCAATGGCCTATTAATTTGATAATTTGTGATCGGATAAATAAATTGTGACATGTGAAATTTATGACTTGTAATCGAGAAATAAAGTGTGATTAAATAATTTGATAAAATATGATTGATAAATAAGTTGAAACCTATAAATTTGATCAATAAGATGTTTTGTAATTGTGATTAGAACGTAATTGTGACCATAAGTTGTATAATATTGTAACATTAATATATTCAATTAATAAATCTTTTTAATTATTTTTTAATTAATAAAATTTAATTTATGACCCAATTTTTGAAACTTTAAAACAAGTTTTTAAATTTTGANTAATTTGAAGTATATATTTTATGATATTCATAATTTTTATCAATTTTTTAATTATACATAAATATGCTAAAATATTCTAAAAGTTTCGTCAAATAATCTCTTATATTTTTATGTGGAAAAAAATAATGAGATTTTAGTTAATTTTGTAAGGAGTGTCAAAGGGTCTATCCAAGTAACATAAAGCCTAACATGATATTAAAGGTGCCTGGTTGGGATGCTTTGTGGGCCTAGTAGTAGCATCTTTGAAAATCTTTTGTACAATTGGGGAAGGAAATGTTACTTGCAAAAATGAAATATTGGAATTAGATAGACTTTGGAATTAGTTTTTTGCATCATTCTCAATTGGCCCAATCTCAATATACAATTTAACTCTATGTGGGTGAGATAAGTTGCTACATGGAAATTTCCTACATTTTAATTGTATATTACCCAAAAAGATCACTATTTATAACATTATTTTTTTTCCAATAATGACCATCAAATTGAGGTTATATTGTGTGAATATGTGATTGAAAATGAACATAAGAAATAAAGAGTTTTGTTTTAATGAAAGCCAAATAGGGACTAAATAATAGATCTAGTAAAATAAGTTTCGTATATAAATTATTTTATCAAGTTAGCTTAAGAATATGTATAAATTATTTTATCCGACTAGCTTAAGAATATATAAATACTTAGGCAATGTTTGGTAGAAATTTTTTGATAATAAATTTTATGAAAAATATTTTTTTTATAGAATGATGAAAAAGTATGAAAGTTATATATATTTAAAATGAATTTGAAAAAAAAAAAAAGGACTGAGAAAAGGTAAATTCGTATTCAATCACCACAATTCACCATTATTAATTTCGTAAATCTACTTCTAATCCACCTATATTCTGAATCGCCGTTTTACAGAGAAAAAAAAAAAAACACATGATCAATAATTGGCAAATAGATCCAAAAATCAAATTAACATAAGAAACGATACGTTTAAAGGTGAAAATTTCAATTATGAGAAATTAGCTAAAACAGATGACCAATTTTGAATTATTAAAATTGACTAAAATAAGAGGATATGTTATGAATACTACATTTATTAATTTGTGTGTCAATTGACTATGAATTTTCTCTTTGATATATATAATTATCATATTCATAATGACGATAAAAAGCTAATCAAATTGCATTTTTGGCAAAGCTTATTATAATTTAAAAAGTGATCAATTCTACTTTATCTACACGTTGTAATAACCCAATATTCTTAGGGACTGAAAAGAAAATAACCCAATATTTAATGACCAGAACGCAATAGTGTATACGCTGAGTTTGTTTTTTCCTTTATAATAAAAAATAATAAGCCCCTCTTTGGCCTACATTTTTCGGAAAATTCATTTTTCTCTCTTTTATTTTCAATAGCACATTATTCAATAAAATAATATTACACATAAATAAATAAATAAAATTCCTTATTTTTTAACCACTGTTGAATAACAAAAAACCCCATACATACTTGACGATGTGTGATATACCTTTTACTTATTGGAAATCATAAAAACGTTCCTATTTGAAATCTTGAGTGCGGAATACAACCATTGAGGTGCGAAATCCCCCTATATGAACTTTGAAATTTATTCTCCTAACGTCCAATTCCATTAGTTTAATTGTAAAAAATTACCAAAATTTTAAAAAAAAAATTACAATTACAGTACGAATTTTTTTTAAAACTTTATTTTTCTTCCCGCCCGCCCCCACTTCATCATCATCTTCTTCTTTGTGGTTGCACCGCCTCTGTAATCCTTCATGGCCTTTTCTCAACTGACTGGGATAACCCCACTGAAGAACTTTTGAACCCTAATGTTACACACTCTTGAGCTGAGAATCAGTATGTGGGATGAAGATCAGAAGGTATGGCTTCAGAAAAAAACCCTAAATTCCTAAATTGTGTTAATGACAAACCTAGAATCTTACTTGTTTTCGGCTCTGAAATACCACTGGAATGCATAGTACTTTTAAGAATAGCCACGTCAACAAGCCCAATTTCACTTTGACTTTTCAACTATGCTTCATATTGGCCTTTTAGAGGTTAAAAGACAAAAATGACATTAAATAAGCTATACAATTACAAAATATTATTTTGTTTAAAAGACTATTTTACGTTTTTAGTTAACAATTGAAAATCAAACACTTCCCACTTCAAATTTCAAAATCACTTAACTTTTCTTATCTGTCTATTCCAACACAGATATTTTTTAATATCAATCTTAAAATCTCTGAAATTTATCGAACGCTGAAGAAGGAAATATTTTTTTAATATCAAAAACTTCGAATCGGCAAGTATATTTATGTATGTTTTTTTCGTTAAATTTTTATACGTTTAAATCGATAAAAATAGCCGAATTTTTTTTACGTTTAACAACTGGAACAACCGTCTATTTCCACTGTTAATAGCCGGCTGTTTCAGACTGTTCAACCTTTTTTTCAAAAAAAATTATTGCCTCAATCGAGCCGAATGACAATGTATTTTCTTAAAAAAATAATGTTTCATCTTACAAATGTGATTGTAATGCCAATTTGTTTCTTTGTTGACTTCGAATTGGATGAGAAAGCTCAATGGGTATGGAGATGGACAAGTGATAAAGGTGGCGGTATTCTAAATTCCATAACGGAGAGTACAACATATGCGGGTATGTACTATGATTTACAAAACAAGCTGAATGTCGACCCATCTCAGTACGATATGGAAATGAGANAACGGAGAGTACAACATATGCGGGAATGCTATAATTTACAAAACAAGCTGAATGTCGGTACGATATGGAACTAAGATTTTGATTCTAGGATGATTCATCTATTTCAGTTCCACCTATGAAGGTTACTTTTGATGAAGAAGTGAATTATCTATTTGAATTGAACAAAATGTACACAACTCCTCTTTGAGTGACTTTAGTGAGGAAGGATGTCACTAAAAGTAGACACGAAGATTTGGTTGGAGAGGATCACAATGCCAATGATTTTTAGGATACAATGGAGATAGCTCTGAGGATGTTGTGGTTATTCCCGAGCCAGTTCCTCATCGTGATCTCACTTTTACACACAGAATTTCATCGGTAGTTCACGACAACAAGAATGAAAATGAATTTACAAATGTGGACTTGATTGCTTTATCCCGTTTGAGACATGAGTGTGGTGGGAGCGCGGGACTGGAACGAGTGGACCGTCATCTAGTTCTTCGCGTGTGATTCCCGATGATGAGAATTTGTATGTTGAGAAATTATTAGAAACAAAGAAAGATTTGCAGAAAGCTGCGCATCAAATTGCACTGAAATACAACTTTGAGTTCAAAGTTAAGAAATCAACTAAGTCATTTTTGACGATTGTCTACATCAACGAAATTTGCCGTTGGCGTTTGCGAGTGACGAAAATGGTCACAAATGAGTTCTTTGTAGTTCGCAAGTATAATCGGGAACATACTTGCAAAATGAAAATTCATCGAAATGATCAAGGTAAGCTCAAGTATGGTTTATTGGTCGACAGATAATGCACAAGAATCAGACCCACGAACAATCTATAGACATTTGGACATCATTAACGACATCCGTCGATAGTATGGAGTGGTCATGAGCTACCGAAGGCCTGGAATGTCAAAGAATGTGCGTTGGAGGATTTAATGGGTACGACCAAGAAGAGCTATGCTAAATTGGCGAGGTATTACCATAATATGGGAACAACTAATCTTGGCTCGACATTTTTTATTGAGACGGAGGGCGAGAATTGCTTTAAGTTTTTCTTCATGGCTCTTGGACAATGCATTCGGGGATTTCGAAATGCGATGTGCCCTAATTCTTGTCGATGGTACAACTCTGAAAGATAAATACGAAGGCAAGTTAATTATTGCTACATGTCAAGATGCCAACATCCGAATTTACCCTCTTGCATTCGGTATAGTCGATAGCGAGAATAATTTGTCAATATGTTGGTTCTTCACAAAGCTGAGGATGTAATCGGAGAAGTCGAGGACCTTGCCTTCGTAATTGATCGGGGATAGTCTATAATAAATGGTATCGCCGAAGTATTTCTCGAGGCACATCATGGATATTGCATGTACCATATACAAGGTAACCTTAAAACAGAGTTTCGGGGCACATGCATCGTTTCATTGTTTAGGAGAGCGGCCGAATCTCATAATGTTGAAAAGTGTAATAAATTCATGGTGGAAATATGAAGCAAATCATTATTGGCATGAGAGTATCTGACAAATATGGGGATTGAACACTGGGCGGGATAGCAATTNAGGGAAGTAATCGGGGAAGTCGAGGATTTTGCCTTTGTAACTGATCGGGGACCGTCTATAATAAATGGTATCGCTGAAGTTTTTCCCGAGGCACATAACTAATATTGCATGTACCATATACAAGGCAATTTGAAGACTAAATATAGGGGCAAAGGTATCGTTTCATTATTCAGGAGAGTGGTCGAAACTTATAGTGTTGACGAGTGTAATAAGTTCTTGGTAGAGATAGGAAGTAAATCATTACCGGCATGGGAATATCTGACAAAAATAGGGATTGAACACATGGCGCAATCACATTTTCCAGAACGCCGATACAGCATGATGACGTCAAACAATGCAGAGTCTCTCAATGCATTATTCAAAAAGGATCGAAATTTATCAATCATGACAATGATTGAGAACATTCTTAACAAGTTGGAACAATGATTTCTCGATCGTCGTATGACAATCACAAATTTGTACGAGCGTGCTAGCCCCGGCTCAAGAGGATAAACTCTTCAAGGTTGTAGAGTTTGCAAGAAAGTTAAATGTCAAACCACTTGATGAGTTGCGTTTATCTATGAAATGTGCACGTAATATGGTATACATGGTGGACTGGATTGATAACATATCCACTTGTTGTCAATTTCAATTGGAGAGTTTTTCATGTGAGCATGCAGTTACGGTGACTATGTATAAAGGTTTTACAGCGAGAACATTATGCTCTTCTTATTAAACGGCTGATTATTGGAGAGCAGTGTATGCTGAGACTATCTTTCATCTACCTAATGAAGGTGAATGGGAAGTTCCCGACCATATTCTCCCACTTAATTGCTTGTTACCACTGTAAGTTGAACCGCGTGGTCCTAGACGTCCATGTACGTCTAAAATACTATCTACTGAAGAGTTTCTTCGGTAGCGTAAGTGCGGCAAGTGTGGAGCAACATAGCATACTCGTCAATTTTGTATAAGTCAAATTCCCCTAAATAACAATTAGACCGATGTGTAATGAATAAACAATTAAATATATAATATTTACATGAGTTTACAATATTTATAAGTATCTGATAAATGAATAAATAATTAAATACACAATATTTACATGAGTTTTACAATATTTACAATTATTTCATAAATAAATAAACAATTAAATGTACGATGTTTAGGATCACACTCGAATTCATACAAATCGCACGCTAATTTATTCATCTAAATTTGTATTAATGATTGGTTGATTCCATCAACCTTATGTTCTATACTAAAAAATTCAATGTAGTTTATTGCAAACATGTCGCAATCACCCCTGCAATTGAATAATTACGTGTTAGTTCAGTACCGTGTAGATAATAACTAAGTTTCCAAGTTAAAAAAAATTATAAATACTTACGATCTCGACTGTCTCGTCGTCGTCATGTCCCGCACGATTGCTAGTCTATCCTTCACAATCACATCGGCTCGAGCATCCATCAAAGGAACGATCACTGAAAGTGGCTCCAAGTTATGTTCGAGTTGGCTTTGTGTCGACAGGAATGGTCGGAGTCGTACACATATATAGTGGAGTCAGGGACGATAATCTCTACGGTAATACAGTGATGATTCACGATCAGTGGAATGTATATATGTGTATAACCCTCCTATGGCTTTCCCCTGACACTCGGCCACATCACTACGATCCACTCGACCATATATTCGGACAGCACGTACTCATTACCCATAAGTTGAAGCGACTGATACTCAATGATAACAGTACGTACGAACTCGGTGCTCAATATGAGTCCGCCAGGAATGGTTTTGAATATGTTCGAGCTCAATCACGCAATAAGTCCATGACCAGGTCGATGCGCTACATCAGGAAACACCAATAAAAAATAGATGGATTTATTTCATTTCATAAACAAAAAAAATTATGTATAGATAATAAATAATAATATGACTATTTCATTTACATCATCGGCGAGCCAAATCCCCGAAGTGGTAATGTCGTGAAACCACTTATAGGCCTCCGAAATCGTCCTCTCTCTTACTGTGCGGCTATTTCTGAAAAAAGAAACAGAAAAAATGTTAAAAGAATTATAGGTGAGTTAGCGTAGCAGCATACATCACTGAAATTGTAAAGTAATTACCTGGTCATAATTCTTCTTCACTTGTCTCAAACGTTTTCCATTTGGCATGATCCACCTTCCGAAAGAGATGGGGATAAGTCCTATCGACGAACTTCTTCCTCTTCGCCTCAGCCGTGAAGGGAGATACGACGTACTGTGATGGCAATCTCGGCCTCTTGCCGATCACCTGCTCCGACATGTTAACAACACGCCTCTTACCCTTTATCACGATCGACGTCCTCTCCTCCTCCATCATCGGGGATACCACTTCCACCTCGGCTATCCCCTCCTCCATCATCGGGGGTATCCCCTCTGGCTCGGCCACCGACTCTACCTCGGGCACCTCCACCTCCATCATCGAGGCCATATTCGCCTCTGCCCTCACCTAAAATGCAGGATCAGCTACAACAGAGAGTGACCCTGATCTCCATCACCATCTTCGTCGTCCCGTCTATCATCCCTACGTAGTCCTGCTATGTCGCCTTGGAGTGCTACGACCTCCACCTCAAGGTCTAATATATGGTTGCAGAGCACTGTAATATCTTGATGTAAATTCAATATCTCGCCATTCATCTCTCATCGAAGTGTCCCTACCTCCCCTCGTAACATGCCCACCTCCTCCCTCATCTCTACCATAAATCCTCCCAGAAGGACATATAGATTACTGTGCACAGGATATCCATATGGGAGTTGCATGGATAGAGGAGAAGGAGATCTCATCGGTAGTGGAGGTGTTCCCATCGAGGGCGGAGGCTATCTTATCGATAACGGATGTGATCGTCGATCAACTGGACCGCGTTCCTATGCAAATAACATTAAAAATTATTAACTTAGTTAAAATATGCTAACTCATACAAAAGGATAATAAATAAATTATATTCAATTCTCATACCCAATCTCGGTCCAAGATAGAATCAGACATCTGGTCTCGTAGAGTATGCGAAATGGCTAAGTCATGCACAAGACCACGACCCTTTTCCTCCATTGACGACGTCAACTCGATTAAGACCTCAAGCTGACATATTGACGTTTCATCTAGTTAATGATCATGTGATGAAATTCTGAAACGACATAGAATATAAATCTACAATGTCTAATATGTACCTGAAGGTCGTCGATGAGGGTAGATAATTATTTACAAGACGGACATTCGTCTGCTCGGGGTGCTCGCCAATGATGCATTCAAGGGCAGCGTGTCTCCCCTGGCCTGATAAATCGAGTATCTAAGAGAGAGACCATATCATATGCTCAGATTTGTAACACATACACTTATTATATATAAATTTAGTATAAAATTTTCTTTTAACGTTGATTATGTTAAACATTTACCTGCACTGTCAATGGCAATCCATATGTATCGTACTTACGCATGGACCCATTAGGCTTCGAATGTCATTTGGTGAAGACATATACGGTGTCCTCAAAATATCTTTGGCCCCACGGATAGTTGTTGAACGAATCGATGTCGTCCACAACTTGCAAATGAAAAATGTCGACGACAGTCTTCTTGTGATGACACCTCATCACGCTCTCAAGGATATAGACCAGCCCAAGCTTCAATCTATTTAACATCTGGTAGCACTCTCTGATCGCGCCATCAACTAGGGTAGAAGCACCGTCCCCTGTCCCGAAAGTACGTCTCATACAGCCTATTGCTTCTCTCAGTGGCTGCCTCGTTGCCTATAATCCTTAATCGAGTGATCAAGACAAACTCAAATATCGAGAAATTAATGACCTTGCCCCCGAGGTCGAAGTGGAGGGCATCGCCGTCGATTGGCCTAAAGAGCAAATATATCAGTGCATCAATTATCTGTCCTAAGTACTGTACCTCTTGCAATTGGAATGGGGCCACAAGAAGGACTGTCGTAGCATATCTCCATACTGATCATCGAGCAGCTCTAACACAGAAGTAAAACTCTCAAAACTATTGTTACAAGTAGCTTTCCCCGTCATCCGTCTCAACTCTGTATCTAAATAATACTCCATCTTGCAAAAATTCAAATAGTAGAACATTGAACAGGAGATAATAAAATAACACATAATCTCGAAAAATCAAGCGAACCGAATTGTAACTACTATATGTAAGACATCGACACTAATAGAAAAAATAAATGTTTAATATAGGATGAAAAATAAATTAAATACAAATTAAAAATAATTAATTAAATTAAATACAAATTAATGATTAAAAATAAAAAATAATAAATAAATTGAAGAAAATTTTAAAAAATATAGCAAGAACATTAAAAAATATTTAAATTGAAAATAAATATAGAAAGAAGAAAACAATTAAGGTATTCTTATATTATTACCAAAAAAAATAATAAAAAAAGATACAAATTAAATAAAACAAAATTATAAACATTAAATAATGAAATGGATAAAGACTTAGAAGAAGCCTACATAGAGATGATGAACAGATAAAGAAGAAAAGACAAAGCAATAGACATGCATTTAAAGAAAAAAAAAGGTGAAGAAAAGCAAAAGTCGGATGAATAGTCTTCGAATGACAATTATCATGCCAAAGAAGTCAAAAAGATAGGGCTAGAAGATAAAAGTTTTCTGAAAAAATCTCACACTCACAAATGTAAAGAGACATTAAATTTGTTGATTGCATACCAGACACCTGTAAAGTGAAAACAATATTTATTTTATTTTTCAATTATAAAGTTGAAAAGACGTGATATATCAACGTCTATAAGTACCAGCATCACTCACACAAAAAGCATAGAGAGAAAAATAACAGCATAGCAGACTATAATACTCACACTCACAAAACAGCTTTGTAAATTCAATTCTTGTAAATTTGAAGATCTCAGAAATAAAAAGTAAGTTTTTTTTATAACTTTCTCTTGTTTGTAATTTTCATTTACTTTATTTTATTTTCGAGCATGGCCTAAAAGAGGAAATATCAAGTAAGTAATTAACTTATTCAAAAGTATTAGATTATATTTTTCAAATAATTTTAACGCTCTTAGCCTCTTTATTCTGGATTCCCTGACCAAAAAGATAAATAATCATCTGAGTTAAGTTGGCTATTCTACTCATTAAGTAAGTTTGTTCAAGCCTTTTAAACATGATGAAAATCATTTTTGGTTATAGTCTTAAGCCCTTTTAGAAGGTCAAGAAAAAAGTTGAGAGAGAGTTAAGAAAAAAAGTATTTGAAAAAATTAATTTGCTGAACGATAAAGTACTCTAAGGCGATTACAAATATATTGTTCTTAAGTTCTTACATTTTATGCCATTAGATAATTATACTTCATTCACACTGATTTGTTGTTCATTAGAAAGTTTTAAAGAATTTATTAATATTTGTTTAGAAAATAGAGAAATAGGTAGAATAATTGTTATAGAAAATCACATATTATCCGCATTAGAGTGAAATAGAGGTGACTCCTCTTTACAGATCAAGAAGCAAATCGCTGAAGCTAAGTCTGGAACTAAATCTTTACACATAGAAATAGAGGTGACTCCTCTTTACAATTTTCTGGAAATAAGTCTTTCCTAATTACGTTAAATGTACATCCTGTGTCTATTAAAGTTATTAAATTTAGTTTTATCATTTTATTTATTTGTACTTCTATAGGTATTACGAGGCTTTTAGTTGGCTTTACTTTAGATATTTGACAAATTATTTCTTCTTGATTTTCTGTTTCTAAATAATTATTTTTAGTGCAACTTTCTGTAGGCTGTTTTCCTTTCTGTTTCTAAATCCTATATTGTATTTCTCTTATAGTTTCATATATTTTATCTATTCTATAATTTGTAATCCTTATTTTATTTTCTAATATTTCTATGTTTTCGTTATAATCTGTGGGTTTATTATAGATTTCTTCTTGAATTCCTAAAAAATTATTACATTGGATTTCTAAACAATTTTTACATTGATTTCTGTTTTTATGCCATGGGTATATTTTACAGGCTTTACATCTATCCATCATTGATCACTGTCCTCTAATTCATTCACGGGCACATTCTTGTTCTATATTCATCATTTTTGCATCAAGTATTGAAAAATCTAGTTCTTCTAAACTGCTATATCTTCAGAACTATCTATAATTTCTAAATTGTCTAATTCATCATCTGTGTAAATAATATATACTGAACTACAAGATTCATTATCATATAATTCTATAATGTTACACTGTATATCTTCAATTATCATAGATTTAGCTTTACTTTCTTTATTTTTATTGGGGCATTTATTAGCAAAATGTTTAGGATCTCCACAAATATAACATTTACAATCTTTTTTAGTTTTTCGCTTTCTGACTTATCTATTATAATTTGGTCTTTTATTCTTATAATATGTCCTATTGGGTCTAATATTATATATTTTTTACTTTGATATTGCTTTTTATCCCTTTTTATGTAGTTTTTTTCCTTTCTTCTCTTGTAATCATAGGTTTGTGGTGTATATAACTCTGAGCAAAAAGAATAATTTAATTTTTTTTATTTATTTTCTAGCTACTTTTTCTATACCATATTCTTTTAATTTGTCTATTATGAAGTTTATCGTAGCACTAATAGTTACTTCTCTTATTGGTCTTGATTCTAAATCTTTTCTAATTTTATCATTCCATGGTGGTGGTATTTTTCTATATAATCTTTCAAGTATAGGTATATCTAATGGTAATATCGCCGTACTTGCTAATCTTTCAAAGTCTAATAAAAATGGTTGTATATATTTCATATTACTAATACTTAATTTTTCTAAATCTTTTAGAGCTTTATTTTGTTCGTAAATGTTGTCTATACTAGGATCAGATCCTATAATTATTTCTCTAATAAAACTAGTAAAATTTCTAGGATTATCTCCTCCAGTAATTCTTAATCTAATTTCATCTGGTTTTAATCTCTTAGCTGTAACATATATGTCTAACGTTGTCTTTCCTAAGTAAGTTTCTAAATAAGCCAACATTTCTTCTACAGTCATTACTATAGGTACACTATTATAAGCTCTTATTACAGAATTTTCCCATTTAGTTATAGTGCTTGGTCTGTCTTGAGGTTTACAATTATTTAATTCTAAAATTTATCATCTATCACTTGCTAATGGTAGACTACATCCTTCTTTTGTCTGTCTTTTTCCTAGATTTCTGTATCTTCTATCTTCCCATTCATATTCTTTAGCAGGGGGGAAATGATATTTTCCTCCTATATCATATTCTATATTTATAGGTTCTTTTCTTTTTCCAAATTGTTCGTGAGTTTCAATTTTAGTTCTTTTATTACCTTCACTATTTTCTCCCATCTTAGTTTCTATATTTTGTTGGTCTTTTTTATTAACATTCTAATTTCTATTTCTCTAGATTTTCAAAGATTTCTATAATATTCCATATCTATATACCCAAATTCTTTTTCATCTTCGTCTTCACTTTCATTTTTTTCGCTATCTTCATCTAAAACATTGACCTCATCTTCACTTTCATAGTCTTCTATTTCAAAGTATTCACATTCTCCTTCATCATCTTCTTCATTATTTTTTGTCTGTTCTACTTGATAATTATAATTTTCAAATCTAATACTTAAAGTTCAATTACTATTTTTATACACGATATTATCTTCTGGTACTAATATTGATTTTTCTAAAAAGTTTCCTAAATTCCAATATAATCCTTCATTTGTTTCTGAAGAAAATTTCTTTGCTGGGATAGCCTTTATACATTTTTGTCCTAATAATGTAATTATTTGATTATTCTCTAATTTGTAGTTGGTAGTATTATTTTCACTAAGTCTCCCTAGGAATCCTGTGCAAAATAATAAATTTTCTTCATTTCTTTTCATTTGATATCCTTTCGTCTTTATTCCTATTTTAATATCTTTGTAAAATTTTTTTGTTCTAACTAAATAATCAAGGGTAAAATATACTATTCTGCCTTTATTATTCATGTCTAATTCTATACTTCCTAATAATCCTTGTTCTATGTCTATAAATCTATTATCATATAAATATATTTGTACTTTAGATCCAATTTTTTTCTATGAAGTCCTTTTACTCCTATCATTATTAATCCTAAATGAGTTTGTTGAAGATTTTTATTAACAATTTCTTTATAGGATTCTTTTTCTATTAGATCTGAGGATATAAACTGATCTTCATGTGTACAAGAAACATATCTTTCACCATAATGCTAATATATTAAGACTTGCTAAACATATTCCCTTTTTTTATATATGTCTAAAGTTTTAACTAATTTTAATTTATTTTTTCTAAAAGTCTCTATATGTTCTTCTATATTTATTAGGGATTCTAATCTTGTTTCAGATTCCATTTTTCTACTTAACGTTCTTAGTAAAGGATTACCAATTACTCTACTACTACTAGCTACAATTTGTTTTCATTTATCCATTACGTATAAATCTACTTAGTCTTCTTAAATTTACTTGGCTCTTTAATTTTACCTAAATCTAGTTTTTCTAGTTTATTTATTATATTATCTAAATCTTGTCTAGTATCTTTTGACTTTTCCTTTTCCAGTTTACTAACTCTGTTTTCTAAATTAGAACTAGTATCTACCTCTTCTATATGATTAATTTTTCTTTTTAATATTCTAGTGTTCTGATTTTTAATATATTCTAAATTATTTTCCAAAGTCTTTATATTTTTATTTATATTTTCTAATAAGGTTTCTACCTTTTTATTTGAATTTTTTTTTTTTTAAGTTTTCTCCTAGATTTATAAGAATACAACCATTTTTATTAGACTTTGAAAGATTAGCAAGTACAGCGGGATTAACATTAGATATACCCATACTTAAAAGATTATATAGAAAAATACCACCTCCATTGAATGATAAAATTAAAAAAGATTTAGAATCAAGACAAATAAGAGAAGTAACTATTAGTGCTACCATTCAAAAAATTGAGTTTTTAGGATTAATTTTAGGAGGAGGAAAAATTCAGTTGCAACCACATATAGTACAAACAATTTTACAGTTTCCAGACAAAATAGAATAAACTAAAACATTACAAGCATTTTTAAGAATATTAAATTATGCTAGACATTTTATTAAAGATTTAGGAAAGAAAGTAGGACCATTGTATAGTAAGATATCTAGTAAATGACAAAAATATTTTAATTAGATATATTAGTTAGAAAAATAAAAAAAGAAGTTAAAAATTTACGATCATTAGAATTACCATTAGATAGCGAATATAAAATAATAGAAACAGATGGATGTGAACTAGGATGGGGAGGAATTTTATACTCTAAACCGAATAAATATAGCTATTAGAAAGAAGAAAAGATTTGTAGATATGCTAGTGAAAAATATAAGATAAAAGGAAAATATTTGACTAGTTTAGATTATGAAATAATGGCCATCATATA
>CAIGRB010023714.1:50409-60781 GCA_903798255.1 Fraxinus quadrangulata
TAAAAATAAATGATTTAATAAATAAACACGAAAAATAAATTAATGACCAAAAATTAAAAATCAATTAAAGAAAATTAAAAAAAATTAAAAAAATAAAGTAAGAATATTAAAAAGTATTTTAAATTGGAAAAAAAATATTATAATAAGAAAACAATAATTAGGGTATTTTTTAAATTTTTACCAAAAAATAATAATAAACAAAATAAAATTATAAAAATCGAATAAAGAATATTAATATTATTTAATTGAAATTGAAAAAAATTAAAGATTTGTTTGAAAAGAATTTTAAACTTAAAAAAAGGAAAAAAAAAAATGAATTTGCTAATTTGGTTAAAAAGAATATCTAATTTATTTCATTTAAAAATGAATAAATTTTTTTAATTTATAAATTTTACCAAATATATATATAATCAATGTAAAACACCAGAAGAACTACAAATTGTTTCAGACAAAATTGTAGCTCTTGCTGAAGCATCATAAAAAAGATCAAGTTCAAAATCAGGATCAAAATATTCTCCTTCAAGATCAAAAGATTATGAACAAAGCAATGAAAATATGTGCTTTAGTTATGATATTGATGACCTTGTTGAAGAAGAAACTCAAAGAAATTTAAAATGACTACATGGACCCAGTTTCCTTGATGATTTAAGAAAATATTGGGTTCAGAAATCAAAGGAAATGATTTTAAAGATGTGTCTGCAAGCTAACAAATTATTTTTGCCAGCCTTGCCAACATACAAAGGACCAATCAATCAACTTTATTAAAACTACTTTAATAAAGTATATTTCAAAAAGCCGGGAAGGACGGAAAAGAGAAAAAATTATTCAAAAGAAGACAAAGAGGTGGCAGACAAAAGAAGATGACATGCTCCATCAACTATTCAAAGATTCTTATTTTTCAATTCAATGTAATTTCAAGTCCGAAATATCAGCTATTTATAGCACTTCATTTTGAGATTTTAGGCATAGCGAATTTAGCCTTAGAGTTAAATTTCTGCATCTCAAGAAAAATTGAAATTTCTGTAATTTTTAATTTTCATTTCAAATCTTGTATATTCAATATTTTCATTTCAATAAAATATTTCAATTTTGACTTCAATTATTTCTCTTCTTCATTACTTCACAACCTCCCTCCCTTGCTTGGGCCTCCTTTGGTATCAGAGTCATAAGAGTATAGTGTGAGGAAACTAAGTCAAACTATTGTCTTTACTGTGTCTAGGTTAGGTTGATGTTAGGCATGGATGTTAGCGTTGGTTAGCCATGTAGCCGGAGTTGGCGTTTTGGTGGTCCCGTTGTTGGCTTTGCATTTCATCACTTTGCCTGAAGCATTTGTGTTTTCAATTGTAAGATTACTGTTTTCTTAATACTATTCAATTATGTCTTTCATGTCAAATTGGTTTAGTAAAGATAGTGGTTCAAATAGTGGTGATAGTAAATCGTCAAATTATTTTCATGAAAATAATGAAGAAATTGATGATCATAATGCATTTGCATCTTCATCATCTGTATCAAATATTTCAAATGAAATCAATTCAAAAGAAATTCAAATTGCAAAAATTGAACAAACTCTTCAAAATTGGACTATCACAAAGGTAGACAAGAGTTCTATATATGAGATAGGAAAGTTTGATTTTACTCAAAGTTATGTCATTAAAACTTTAGAGTGAACAATTCCTGTCAAAAATCAAATAGTTTCTATCAATTTACTTTCAAAAGATTCTATCCTTGCTCATAGGATTAAATTTCAATATATTCATATTGGTTTTGTTCAAATTACTGTTAAACCTGGTCTAGACATTCATTACTGTCCATGCTTGAGTCTAATCTTGAAAGTGGTCCTGTATTTTCAAACCGTTACCCAAATTTTTCAATATGTCTTTAATATTGAGCTATTCTTAATGCTTTAAATCTTAGAATTCAAACTAAAAATTTTAATGTTGATGATCGTTCAAAAGCATTTGCTCTAATCTATAGAATTTATTACAAACTTTTGAATGCTCAACTCAATATTCGTGCTCTTAGATCTTTTCCAAGAGATGAAAGTCTGTTGATTGAAGTTAATCCTCTTCATTCAAATGTTATGATTCCTAAGCGAATTCCATGGAATATTCAAGAAAGGGGTTTACAATGGGATTTTGAAAATGTAAAAATTCCTGTTCCAACTCCTATCAGAAGAAATCCTGAACAAATAATTCATTTTCCTGATGGTAGCGTTAGAGTTACCTTTGATAAACCATCATCATTTTCAAGTATTTTTCAAAGATCATACTCTTCTAGATCTGATGATAGATCTAGAGCAAATTCTTCTTTTCAATCTGCTAGATTTTCAACTTCCTCTATTAAAGGTGTGAATTTTAATCCAAATATTCCAAAGCCCTTTTATCAAAATGAAGAATCTGAAAAAGAAGAAGAAGTAGAAGTAAAACCTCATACTTCGCCTACTTTATCAGACATGATTCATCCTCAATCAGAGAAGCTTGATCATCAATGTAACGTAATTTCTTCTACTTTTGATAGAAGAAATGAGTTCAAAACTGATCAAACTCCTAAAGTCAAAAATTTTCGACATCTTATCAAAAAACCTTTTTCAAAAAAGCAAATAGAATCTTACTGGGAAGAGTTTGATAATTGTCAGGAAGATATAAGTTTTTTTGAATGGACTTATTTCAAAAATTTTAAAAGATATCCCAAACAAGTAGAAAATAAAAGTATTCAAAATACTTTTTCTTCAAAGAAAACCTGGAAAACTTCTTCAGGTGAAAATATTCAATCTACTCATCCTCCTTCACAAGAAATTGTTTTTTTCTCATGGGACTACTGAGGTAGTTGCTTCTCCTTTCAAAAAATTAGAAAGACCTGATGATACTTTTATTAATGCAAAAGATATCAAAAGAATTATTCTAATATTGCCCTTCATTCTTTATGTACTCAACTTAACAGAACTGAGAACAATTCTGAACCTAAGAACAATAAATCAACTCCGAATTCTGATTCTAGTAAAAAATTTGATTCTGGTAAAAAGAAAAAGGTTGAAATCCCAGCTTATACTTTTTGTCACTTACATGAATTTACTCCCAAAAAACTCAATTCAAAAGAAAGCGTTCTTAAAGAACTAGCTGCTCAATTATCAAAATTGTCTACCTCATCTTCTCAAATTGTCAATACCATTGATTAAATTGAATCTCAATTTATTGTTGAAGAACCTGATCTTCAAATAAATAAGATTCAAAGGAAAAATACCCAATTTTCAAAAATTCCTACTTATTATCCTCGTTCAACACATCAGACTTACTTTTTGAAGAAAAGGATAAACCTCAATTCAAGTTTGATGGAAATTCTATCATTGAATGGAATCTTGATGGACTTATTGAATATCAAATTACTCAATTACTAGAAAAGATGGGTATATGTATTAATGCACATGTAACCATTGGAGCTACTAATCTTGAATCTACAAATAATATTATTCTTGGTTTTTCTGGTCAACTCAAAAATTGGTGGTTTAACTACTTTGCTCAATCAGAAAGAAATCAAGTTGCTGAGGCTACAAAATGTGATGGTACAAACAATAGTTTTCAAACTTTGGTTTACTGTATTATCAAACATTTCATTGGTATTCCTAATGATATTCAAGAAAGATATTCTCAAATTCTTATGAATCTCAATTGTCCTACTCTACAAGATTTTCGGTGGTAGAAGGACATGTTTCTTACTCATGTCTTACTCCAAAATGATTGTGAACAATCTTACTGGAAAGAATGATTTATTTCTGGACTTCCTAAACTCTTTGCTGAAAGAGTTAGAAATGTTATCAAAAGGGATAATGATAATACTATCCCTTATGACAATCTTACTTATGGAGAACTAATTAGCTTCATTAATAAAGAAGGATTAGCTCTCTGTAATGATCTCAAAATCCAATCCAAATTAAAATCAGAAAGATCTAATGGTCATAAAGAACTCAGATCATTCTGCGAATAATATGGATTTGAAAAAATCGTTCATCTTTTAAGATCAAAAAAATTTTATTCTAAGAAAAGATCTTTTCAAAAATATTCTGGTTGGAAAAGAAATTTTCAGAAAAAGAATTTTCAAAATTCTACTCCAAAAAACTTTTCAAAA
This sequence comes from Fraxinus quadrangulata, assembly GCA_903798255.1. Classification (NCBI taxonomy): domain Eukaryota; kingdom Viridiplantae; phylum Streptophyta; class Magnoliopsida; order Lamiales; family Oleaceae; genus Fraxinus; species Fraxinus quadrangulata. Next base: position 54,532 of record CAIGRB010023714.1, read on the forward strand.
AGAAAGTTTTCAAAAAAGAGAACTTCAAATGTTACATATTGGAAATGTAACAAATCTGGACATTATTCAAACAAATGTCCTCTTAAAGGAAAGATTAGTAATCTTCAATGTGATAAAGATACTAAGCTTGAACTTCTCAACCTTATCGATTCTGATTCATCAAAATCTAAAATTGAACAAATTTATCAAAATCAAGAATATTCTGATTTTGAAAATAGTTCAAATTCATCTTCATCCTCTTCAAGTCAAAGTTAAGAAATTTGTGGTTGTAAAACCATAAATGTTCTTACCAAAGAAGAAGAACTTATTAAGGAAATTATTGACCAGATTCATGATCGAAAATTGAAAACTAAGTTCAAAGCTCTTTTTTCTTCGTCTTCTGTTCATGAGTCGTTTAATATTCAAGATGTTTTGAACCAATTTCATGATGAAAAATCTTCAAAAGCTTCTAGTAAAGATTTAAGATACGAAATCAATACTATGAACTTAAAATTCCAATCTTGAGAAACGGATGCTTGATGTTAAGATGGAAGTTATTCATCTTAAAATCAAAAATTCTGAAATTGAAAATCAATTATCTACTTCCTCTGAAGATGATACTTCTCATGTAATATCATTCAAAATCTTCTCAGAAATTTCCTACTGAAGAAGAAAAAGTCAATGTTATTAATCATATTCAACTTCAAAAATGGTATTGCAATATGACTATTGTAGTCAATAAAGAATTCAAACTTCATACTAGAGTCTTAATTGATTCTGGTGCTGATCAAAATTGTATTAGGAAATGTCTTATTCTGACAAAATATTTTGAAAAAATTACTGAGCGACTTTATGGAGCTAGTGGTAAAAAATTCAATATTCAGTGTAAACTTTCAAAAGCTCATGTTTGTAACTCAAATATTTGTTTCAAAAATATTTTTTATCTAGTAAAAGATTTGGATCAAGAAGTTATTCTTGGTACTCATTTTATTATTCAAATTTATCATTTCAAAGCTGATTCAAAATGATTGACTACTACAATTTTTGGACAAGAGATTGTCTTTAAATTTACTAATCCTCCTTCTTTCAAAGATGTTAATATGTTAAAAAAAGCTTCTATTTCAAAAGTAGTCAATAATATTAACTTTTAAAAAATCATATTCGTTTTCTTAAAAAAAGAAATTAAATTTCAAAGAATTGAAGAGATATTTCAAGAATCTTCAATTATTCAAAATATTTCTGATTTTCAAAAACGGATTGAGAAAGAGATATGTTCAACTATTCCAAATGCATTTTGGGATAGAAAGAAACATGTGGTTTCTCTTTCCTACACTTCTGATTTTCATGAGTCTAATATTCCTACAAAATCTCATCCTATTCAAATGAACAGAGATTTATTAGATCATTGTACTAAAGAAATTCAAGATCTCCTTGATAAAAATCTTATAAGACCAAGCAAATCGCCTTGGAGTTGTTCAACTTTTTATGTCAACAATTCTACTGAAATTGAACAAGGAGTTCCTCGTTTGGTTATTAATTATAAACCTCTCAATTCTGCTCTTCAATGGATTCGTTATCCTCTACCTTAAAAGAAAGACATGTTAAACAGATTATTCAAGGTTGTTATCTTTTCAAAATTTGATATGAAGTCGGGATTCTGGCATATTCAAATTAAAGAAGAAGATAAATACAAAATTGTTTTTAATGTTCCTTTTGGTAAATACGAATGGAATGTGATGCCATTCGGTCTGAAAAATGTTCCCTCTGAATTTCAAAAAAATATGAATGATATATTCAATCAATTTCAAAATTTCATAATTGTTTATATTGATAATGTTTTAATCTTTTCTGAAAGTTTAGAACAACTTTTCAAATATTTACATACATTCATTCGTGTAGTCAAACAAAATGGTTTAACTCTTTCGGCTAAGAAAGTTGTTTTATGTCAAACAACGATAAGGTTTTTTGGTCATGCCATTCATTTAGGAACATTTACACCAATTCAAAGAAGTCTTAATTTCACTAACAAATTTCCTGATGAAATTTTGGACAAAAATTGCCTTCAAAGATTTATTTGTTGTGTCAGTTATGTTGACCCTTGGAGTCACGAGTGTACTCTTGTAGTCCAATCTATCAAAAAAGCCATCAAAAGTATCCCATGCTTGTCTATTTTAGACCCTACTACCTCTATTATTGTGGAGACTGACACGTCAGATGTAGGGGATGGTGGTGTCCTCAAACAGGTTCCTTTTAATTCAAGCCAAGAACAACTTGTCAAATATCACTCAGGTGTCTGGACATGTCTGAAAGCTCAAGAATGGCTAACCAAGAGGGGGTTGAATTAGTTTTTAAAAACTTTTTCGTTAACTACTCAAGATTTAAACTAATGATCACACAAATGATAATAAAATATTCCAAATACAAACAAGCACGTGGACGAACCGATATAAAACTTGCACAAAGTAAAAATGTTAAGTAGAAGGGTTAGAGAGTGCAATCGATATAATACAGAGGTTCGATCGAACGCAATGATCTATGTCCACCATTACCAAGCTCTCCATTACGAGCAAGGCCTTTTTCACTATATTGATTGACTTATGGTGCAATCCAACCATTTACAACGCTTTCGGTGACTTACAATTAAGGAGCACCGATCATTTTACAATGTTGAGCTTTTCGAGACCTCAACACGACCCACAATGGATTTACAAGTGAAATCCTCTCTTTTTATTGAATGATAGAATCAAGGTTGATAACAAGAAGAGAGAGGGCAAACACTTCAATAGATGGTAATGAGTACAACTCAAAGTGTTAAAAAGAAAAACTTCTTGAAAAACTAAAGATTTTCACAAAGTTAATCACTCAAAAAATTTTCTAGAATTCAATGCTTTTGATCTTTTTAAAGATGGAGAATAAAATAGTTGTGATCAATAAAAGCCTTACTTTAATGCTCAAGAATAGTTGTTGCAGAAGAAAAATGGGTGAGGTATTTATAGCACTCAAATGGTTAAAAGTTATGTCGTACCCGACGCACGGTACAGGACGTCCAGTAAAATACCGGAGGTCAATTAGCCATTATATTTTGTCAGAAAATTGGACCGTTTAAAAATTTACCGTTCGACCTAAAAAAGGTCATACCAGACGTCCGGTACAGCTTTTTTGGCTCCGAACGTCCTCGTTTTTATTTTTTATCAAATATAGGTATTCGAGGGACATTTAAAAATGTTTTTCAAGGTACTTTTCATATTTAAAATACGTGTTTTGATTTTTACCTTTGAAAACATATTTTTCGAGTAAAACATTTTTTTTTTCGTGATTTGTCAAGACTTTGAGCTCGCCATGATTCATTAACGAGTATTGAATTGTTTTACCTTTACATATGATTGTGAAGAGTCTAAGTACTTTATTTTGAACATGTTGATTTGCATTACTTGACGGTACTTCGACTTTTGTCTCGATTCACGTTGAGGTATCTTTTTGCGAGTTTTTGCAGTATCATTTTTATAATCTCGAACTTCGTGTCATCAATTATATTCATATGCTATAATCACTATAGACACTTGAGATCAATCGATGATTTGCAAGTATAAGGTGAACAAATTGATGAGGAATAAAACATGTGTTTCTCCTACTTGACTTACTACAATTCCCCCTGTTTGGATACAAAAATGCAAATATATCATATCCCCTTCCCCCTTTTGGCATAAGCAAAAAGAAGCACGAAATCGAGTAAAAAAGGTCAATATAAAGATAGAACCAATAAGGCAGCTAATAGACATTTCATAAGTATTCCAATATGTAAGCAAAGTTAAGTACATAATCAAAACATGCAACCATAGTTAAGAGCAGTTTTAAGATAACAATGAAAAACTATGGTGCCGGAGGAGGAGGATGCGAAAATCGAGCAAACATGTCGGCAAAGAAGGCTATCATCTGATCCTGAATGTCGGCCTATCGGGCAAGGATAGCATCCTGCTATGTCCATACATGACTAATCTCCACGCTCATCCCATCGACTGTCATAGTGAGAGAGTCGATCCGCCCATGTAAGAGTGAAATCTGATCTTCATCATGTCCTTGTCCAGTGGGTTGGGAAGCTCTCGATCTGGAGGCATCGATAGGAGGTACACCTTCGTCGTCGTCACCAATGTCATCTTCTTCAAACGGTAGAGTGGAAGGCCCCGAAGTCGGATCAAACCCCTTTGTTTTAGACAACCATTGTCCGTCTTTTCTAACAATTTTCATTCGTTTAAGTGTGTTTGAACTGATGGTGTCGGTGGGTTGTGGTTTAATGAAGGCCTCATTGTGAAGAGGAACATCGAAGTGTTGAAAAATTTTAGTGAGTAGCATGCCATAGGAAAGTGCCTTGAATATGCGTGAGGAATGAACGAGTTTCATAAGACCCAAAGCAATAGTCAGAAAATCAACTCGCCGATCAACAAGGAAAGAGTCGAGAAGAAAGAGATCAAAACAGTTTACTTTGTCCCGATGTCCCTTGCTTGGTAAAATGACATTTGTAACAATATTTTGTAAAATCTTGCACGGGAGAGTGAGTTGGTTTGTCGTAATTTTGGTTATGTTTTCAAAATCCTCACCCGTTACACTATGAAGCGTATCGGTCGGGTTATATCTTTCCACCGTAGGGTGAGTTTTATGCACAAATTTTTGAATGTCACAAGAGTCGAGCTTAAGGATAGTGCGAATGAGTGGTTTGGAAACCGTGATGTGAACATTTTTTATTAAGGAAGAAATATCTCCCGAACGAGGATTAATGGTCATATTTTTGTAAAAAGTGTGAATTAAATCCTGATATGCATTTTCATGAATTGTGTAAATTGAAGTCCAACCCATATTCACAATGTATTCCTCGATTTTAAAAGTAGGGGCATCAAAAGTGAAAGAGGCAAGATCAACATTTTTACCTAGGAGAATTGGTGCCTTCGCAAGGGGAATTGAACAAATGATGGAGATGGAGAATGCCATCAAATGGTTTACTTGAGCCGCTTGCCTTTACCTCGAGAAGTTGGCATATTCCAAAACAATTTGGGGATTTTTCGAAAATTAGGGCTCGAGTGAAGAATTGAAAAACGTTAAATCTTGTTGAAAATCGTGAGATAGGATGATAATAAGTGACAAGAGATTGAGATTTTTGGTTTAGAGTAGGGATTTTGAGTCAGAATCGAGCAAGGATTGAAGATGAAGTTCTATGGCGCAATTTAAAAAAAAACGATTTCTTCTTTGAAAAATGTAGAGATTTGAGAATCAAAAAGAGAATCACTCTTGAAGATGAGAATCGAAGGGATTTTAGTAAAAATTGAAATGGATTTTTAAAAAAATGGGTGTCGAGAGGAAATGGAGAAGAAAATGAAGAAGAATTGAAGAAAAATGCAAATAAAAACCGGTAGAAATTCCTATACCGGACGTCCGGTACAAAAAGAATATAAAGGCAGAAAAGTTTCTGCCTTATCGGACAGTTCATACCGGACGTCCGGTTTTTTTTTTTTAATAATAAGGAAATAAAAATATAATAAAAACAATTTAGAATAAGCTTACTTTAAGATATCATTTAATTCGATAAGGCCCAAACTTCGTCTAATGGATGAGAAGCGATCGAGTGCAAGGGGTTTAGTAAAAATATCGGCCAATTGGTTTTCGGTGTCAACAAATTCAAGTAAGATATCACCAGTTTGAACATGATCTCGTAGAAAATGATGTCTTATCTCAAGGTGCATCGTTCGAGAGTGTAAAATGGGATTTTTGGATAAGTTTATAGCACTAGTATTGTCACACATGATAGGAATATGATCATAGGATAAATGAAAGTCGCTAAGGGTTTGTTTCATCCCTAGGACTTGAGCACAACAACTCGCGGCGAAAATATATTAGGCCTCGACCATAGATAGGGCTATGGAATTTTTTATCTTACTAAACCATGAAACCAAAGCGAAAACGAGAACGTGACAAGTACCACTAGTGCTTTTCCGATCAACTTGACAACTGGCCCGATCGGCATCCGAGAAACTAAGTAAATCAAAGTGAGTTCATTTTGGATACCAAAGTCTTAAGTTTTGAATCCCACTAAGATATCTAAAAATTCTTTTTACAGCATTAAGGTGGGATTCCTTAGGATTTGATTGAAATCAAGCACATAAACATACGCTAAACATAATATTGGGTCTACTTGCGGTTAAATAAAAGGGCTCCGCTCATACCTCGATATTTGGTGATGTCGACAGAAGAGCCTTGATCATCTTAGTTAAGCTTTATGAAA
>CAIGRB010023752.1:0-10297 GCA_903798255.1 Fraxinus quadrangulata
CGAATCTTTCCACTGAATTTGACTAGTATATTGTAAAATAGGGATCTTTAGCGATTCTAGAGGCTGCTAATCATTATTTTAATAATGAGAATTGACTTAAATATGTTCAACTTTCTAACTAGAACTACTATACTCTAACTCATTATAATACTAACATATTATCCAGTTAGTTACATTTTATTACAAATAAAAAATTATCTCTATTTTATGAATACTACGATTGCACTTATATGGAAAAAAAAAACCCAAAGCCCCTAATCGGATTTGAATCGGTGACTTGTGAATTATCATGGTGTTACTCTACCATTGAGTTATGAAGGCTTATTTGATTTAATTTCCGAATGAGTCAATATGTAGATAAAATCTCTATATGTGCATATTATATACATAAGTACATGCAGTAGACTCGTAGTGACTAATGGCCGATTCTTAAATAATCAAATGGATTTACATAGCAAGTCAAGTCGAGGGTAAAATAAAATAAATTCAAGACCGACCCTAATTTCTTTTATTGAATCGATCCCTATCCAAAAAAAAAAAATTGCTTGATTGATGCATAACATACGTGTACAATTACCAATTTTACATAAATTTCAAGATATTTCATGTGATGAAGAGATTCTACTTGTCCCCTTAACTAAATTCTTAGATAAAAATTTTGGTAACTTCTTGATCCTACTTATTAGATTTATTAATTGTTAATTTCCCGCCTTAGTGTGAGATAGAGATAAGAATATCTCATCTTAACAATGAATGAAAGAAAAAAAAATTGAAATTAACCCTCCATTTTCTTTTCTTATGGACCAATCATTACCTGAACAAATCCTATCTCACATATTATTTATAATTGTTTGTATTTCGTTTTTCTTTATAATGAAATTATTCTAAAGAATATAGATTCCTATACTCTTTATATAGAGTGTTGATTCTAATATTCAAATGAACGCATGAATATGGATGACGAATAAAAAATTCTATACAATTTTGTAAGATGGAAAGATCTAGAAAGTCTAATCATACAATTCCATTATATTGTGGATTTTCATATTTTTGTGTCTTTATTTGAGTGAAAAGATCAAATTCTAAATCCTTCTATTTTTTTAATTTTAAATTGGAATATGTAATATCATAATAATGATGATAGTAGAATTGCAATCATTTTGATTTTTCAATTCTATACAAAACCCTTTACCTTAATAAGTCTAACTAGCAGAATTTTATTTCTAGGAATGTTTTATCAAATTCTGTGGATCGATTGCAAATCCCAATTTAAATAGAACACCCTCTTTATTCCTGAGTTCATACGTAGTTCATCTATTGTGTTTCAAATATTGAATTGGGTAAAATTTTGTGTTTCCATCATTGCTAGATCATCATCTAATTCGCTAATTCGATGAAGAATTGACCAATAACGGGATTTTTTGAGAAATGGGAAATTCAAAATGCTCGGGGATGGAAATGAGTGAACGTCTACAATACCTGCATTTAATTGGATACAATTTGAAGGATTTTGTAGCTTCATTGATCATGGTTTGACAGAATAACTTTATAAGTTTCCAAAAATTGAAGATGCAAATCAAGAAATAGAATTTCAATTACTTGTGGAAAGATATTGATTGGTAGAACCATTGATAAAAGAAAGAGATGATGTGTATGAATCACTGACATAATCTTCTGAATTAGATATATCCGTGGGATTAATTTGGAAAACTAGTAGGGATATGCAAGAAAAAAATTGTTTTTATTGGAAACATTCCTCTAATGAATTCCTTGGGAACTTCTAAAGAAAATGGAATATATAGAATTGTGATCAATCAAATATTTCAAATACCCGGTATTCATTATTGATCAGAATTGGACCATAGCGGAATTTTGGTTTATACCGACACCAGAATATCATATTGGGGAGGAAGATCAAAATTAGAAATTGATAGAAAAGCAAGGATATGGGCTCGTGTAAGTAGGAAACAAAAAATATCTATTCTAGTTCTATCATGAGCTATGGGTTTGAATCTAAGAGAAATTCTAGCCAATTTTTGTTATCCTATATTATTTTTCTTTTCTGAGAGAAATTCTAGCCAATTCAATGATGAGCCATGCAAACCTCCCAAAATAGTTTTGGGATCATGCACTAATTGTTATGTGCCACACACTAATTTGTATCTCATTTAAACGGTTGACAAAACTCCATACGAGTTATGAAAAGGTAGAAGGCCCAACTTATCTCATATGAATGTTTGGGACTGTGATGATTATGTGAATTGCACTGAATCAGATATGTTTGAGACTATATCCGATAAATGTATATTTGTGGGATATCCAAAAGAGCCAATTGGATATCAATTCTATAATCTCATTGAGAAGAAGGTGTTAATCTCAAAACATATCATATTCCTGGAGAAAGAATTCATTCTAGGAGAGGGTAGTGGGAGCAAATTAGAACTTGAAGAAGTTCATGAATCCAAAAATATTGTTGACCAACTAGATGAAGTTGAATCTGATCTCATACCCGTTGAGGGACAAACTCTTGTTTAGAACATAGAGACTCCCGAGGACACTCCGGATCAGCGTAAATCTAGTAGGATCATTTGACCTCCTCGAAGGTATGAATTCATGATTACTAATCAAGTAGTACTAATTGAAGATGATAAACCTACTAATTACACAGAAGCAAAGTCAAGTGTTGACTCAAAGAGATGACAGGAGGCTATGGAACCTGAAATGAACTCAATGTATGTAAACAAGTTTTGGACCTAGGTCGACCCTTCTAATGGGATAAAATCCATAGGTTGTAAATTGATTTACAAAAAAAAAAGATCGACATGGATGGGAACATCCATACATACAAAGAAAGGCTAATAGCAAAATGTTACAAACAAAGACAAGGTGTTGAATTTGATTAAAAGTTTTGGCATGTAGCCATGCTGAAGTCCATTCGAATTTATATCATGATTATGAGATATGGCAAACAGATGTTCAAACTACTTTCCTTAACGAGAACTTGCAAGATGAAGAGTACATGGCATAACCCAAAGGTTTTTAATCCAAAGAATTCAATGAGGTATACAAGTTTGATCGATCCATTTATGGATTCAAGCAAGCCTTTATGAGTTGGAATCTCCGCTTTGATGAGACAATCAAAAGGTTTGATTTTATCGAAAATGAAAATGAACCTTGTGTTTACAAAAAGACAAGTGGGAGTGCTGACATATTCCTAATATTATAAGAAGATGACATATTATTAATGGAAAACGACATCACAATGCTTCAATCGGTAAAATTTGGATTGTCAAAGAATTTCTCCATGAAAGACATGAGAAAAGCAACTTATATCTTAGAAAGATTGCTTGGCTTATCCCAATTTTTTATATAGATAAAATCTTGAGAAGATTTAACATGGAAGAATCCAAGAGATAAATGTGTCCCATGTCATATGGGATTTACCTAGCAAAAGATATGTGTCCCAAATCACATGATAAGAGGAATTGCATGGATAAGATTCATTATGTATCAACAATATGATCTATCATGTATGCGATGCTATGTACGAGACCACATGGATAAGATTCCATATGCATCAGCATTAGGATCTATCATGTATGCGATGCTATGTACGAGACCAGATGTTTCATATGTTATAAGTGTTACGAGCAGCTTTCAAGCAAACACTGTGAGAAACATTGGAAAGAAGTTAAGAACATTCTCAAGTACTTAAGAATGACTAAAGATGTAATCTTAATATATGGAAAAGATGAACTAAGAGTTCATGGATATACTAATGCTTACTTCTAGTCTGACAAGGATGATAGCAAATCTCAATTTGGATATTCTTTTACTTTCAACAACGGAGTGGTTAGTTGGAAAAGTTCCAAATAGGAAACAACCGCTGATTCAACTATAGAAGCCGAGTACATTGCTGCTTCTGAAATAGCAAAGGAAGCTGTCTGGATCAAAACGTTCATTAATGAACCTGGAATTGTTCCTAGCATTGTTGATCCCATACATATGTACTATGATAACAATGGAGCCATCGTGCAAGCGAAGAAATCAAGGTCTCATCAATGATCCAAACATGTGCTAATACGGTACCGTCTCATCGGGGAGATTATACAAAGAAATGACATAAAGATAGAATGAATTTCCACAGATGATAATATTACAGATCCATTGATAAATTCATTATCATAGTATAAAAATGATTGTCATGTAGACTCTTATAGTATTAGATGCATAAGTGACTGGATCTAGTGCATGTGGGAGTTTGTAAGTGTTATGCCCTAAAACCAATCGATTTAGATAGTAAACACTTTTAAATATGTTTAATACATTTATTTTGGCAAAATCTATTATTTCTTTAATTACTATTCTAATAAATTATATTAAATAATAGAGTCCGTAGATTTAAGTCAAAGTAATTGGTTAATCACAAGGAGTTGTGATTGTGATATACAAATTACATATGATTGAATTTTAATTCATCTGTGGCCATAAGTAATAACAAAATATGGATATCATTATTACGGATAGAGCATCACATGTGGCATTTCTTACTTATGAAGTAAGTAGCTAATCTCATAAATTAAAATATGGAGACACTTAAATGAACACATGGATGTTTTGTTATAGAACAAAATATTGAAGACCCGCTTGGGAGATTCCACATGGATAACTATCTGAGTGTCAGTAGTTAATCTTTAACGTTCGATAGTGGAATTAGTCCTTCGATTTAAGATCATCATATTGCCTTATATGAGAACAGTCGTACTTTGGTAATGTTGAATGTTGCTCTATCAAGGGTCACTAATACAGCATTGTTCGGGTATGTCAAGAATTATACGATTGTCGTGAATGATCAATAGATGATTCGTCACTCTTAGATAGTCAGAGATTATGATCTACATTTCATTTAATTAAATTGATAACGAAATCCTTGGCGAAGGTGTACTCAAAAGTCGAAAAAGAATTTTTCACTTACATGACTTAATAGTGGGATGAAAGATATGATTGATAATTGAGATTGACACATATCCATATCTCATAATTGATCGGATCATAGTGACGAAAGAATTATTGTTTCATGGTAAACGAACAAATTTGATTTTGTCATACCACATAATAATTTTCGTCACATGTATTGCCCTTACATATTGTTAGATGTCAATTTGGGACAACAAATGTGAATTTGTGATAAATTAAAAAGGGATATTTTAATTTATCATTTTAATTTATCGATTTTGATTAGATCAAAATAATAATTCACGTTGTTGAGTATCGTAATCGAGAATTTAATGAGTCACACACAAAAAGAGAACTAGAAGAATGAGATTCACCAATTTATTAATTAACAAGTGCTGGATAATTAATTAATTGTGTTGCTTATTAATATGCCAGAATTAATTAATTTCATTAATTGATTTATGAACCAAATTTATTTAATTGAATTAATTAATATTAGACCGGGTTAAGTTTAAAAGGTGGGCTAAGCCTATTTGAATTTTTATTAACAGGCTGCTAGGGTTTGAAAATTCATAACATAACATAATAATATTCTTACTAGCACAAGAAAGAAAAACCTTAGTTCTCAGTCTTGCTCCCTGTGTAGATTTCCATTCGAGGCTGAACAATTGGATAGCTGTAGAATACATATTAGAACTGTTCTTAAAAGAACTCCTCAAACGTATAATTTTCTATCATAATTTTTATCTAAACACAAAGCAGGTCTTTGGTGGAAATTGAAATATGTTTTATTTTCTCATGTGCATGATAAAGTAAATTCCCAACAAGACCGATAAGAAATCTCGACATAGAGACATTTTGATACCACTAAGAACACGAAAACTAAATTCCAAGGAATCCAAAAAACTGAAAAATTGGATCTATCCAACGGATCACACCGAGTAAGCAAAAAGTATTTTATTTGGTTCAACTTGCGTCACATATGAAATAATGGACAGTATAAATTTAGTAACAGTGTTTTCCTAGACCTGTTGCAGGAAATGGATAATGTGCAACTTTGAGTTGTCAATTATATCCATTATAGAAATGGTAAACCAATTCGAGGAATTTCTAATATGGATATTCAATTAGTTCAGAATTTTTTAGTATTAAATTGGGACCAAGACAAAATAAATAAATAAAAATAAAATCCTTCAAGCGAAAAAGCTTGTGCTTCCTTTGTTGTAATAAGGACAAATGGTTAGATTCGACATTTTTCAAGAATCAACTTAGTGAAATTCCCTATTTCATATATTGGGAAAGTGAATTATCCATTGAGTTCGGGGTTGATCCTAATAATGAGTCAGATGGCACCGATATCAATTTGTTTTCTTCCATGTATTCCAAGATAAGAATTCAACAATCCCTTAACCAAAATCAAAGAACTATTCATACTTTGTTGAATAGAAATATGGGATTCCAATCATTGATAATTTTGTTATCATCCGATTGTTTTCGAATGGGTCCATTCAAATTACAAAAGATCCTCTAATTTGGCTAAGAATTCGCTGGGGCCTTTTGGAACAACATTTCCAATTAAGAATTCTCATTCATTTTACCATTTAATATCTCATAATTAGATCTTGGTAAATAACTATTTGCAACTGGAAAATTTAAAACAGGCTTTTCAAGTGATTAAATATTATTTAGTGAGGAAATTTTATAACCTAGAACCGGGCCGTGACATTCTTTTGNATTGAAAAAGTTTTTTACATTATAAACAAATTGCTGAAGCATCGTGTATAATATTAAACGACATTCCGCACTCTTAAGTTTCGATTAATATTGCGCAAGTAATTAAAAGATTAAGGGCATGTTTTCACAAATTAATATTGCATATATCAAATACTTTTCTGTTTGCTTAACTTGTTGAAGCAAAAAATGAAGGCTACTATGTAGTCATCTAATTTTAGTGCCTTCATGACGTCAATCACATCTTGTACATTGAGAGTAATGTGACTCATGAGTGTATTTTATACACTTTTAAAATATAGTCATTTAATATTATTTTTTCTACTATTAGCCTAATTTATTATATATTTCGTTTATTAGGTGAAATTCGATGAAAGGAAATGGATTTGAAAGAAAGAAATGAAAATTGGCGAAAAAATGGGCAAGATCCAAAGTTTGGGGATTAAAGTATAAATGTTCAAAAGTGGTGTCAAGGCTCAAGGTGAAGATTCGAGAATGCTATGAGTCAACTAGATGCAATTAAAAGTCAAAAAGGAGTGAAATATGGACACAAATCAATTTCCAAATGCACAACTATGTTCCAGATTTTTAGCTCAAGCTTGAAACCCAATTTTGACATAGTAAACATTCGAATTGGAAACAAGCTATTTCAAGTAAAGTTATATCCCTTTGAGTTATCTTTCCAACTCACTTTGAATCACCTTAATCAAATATTAGAAGAGAAAGTTACGACAAAAAATTGAAAAATCCGCAGAGTGGGAGCATCGAGTGGGACCTCGGGAAAAAGACCAGATTCGTGGCGCCGCTGCGCCACCCGTCGCTAAAAATAGGGTTTTCAAGTGTCATTCATTTTTTTAAAAGTCCAATTGAACTAAAACTCATTTAAAACTCAAAGAAGACATAAATACAACTCTAGTTCCACACAATTTGGGAGAGAAAAATACATAATCATCAAGATCAAAAAGTAAAAACTAGGGTTCGAAGACTTTTGAGGTTGAAGAAGATTCTTGGTGCAAAATCCAATTCTTTCCTGATCAAGGTTTCAAAATCTTGTTATGAACTCTATACTTTTTGTTTTTCTTTCATTATTATAAGTACCTAAATTCATAGTTAGGGCAAATAATGTAATCTATGTGTGGCTGTTTATCTATTTTATTCAAGATTCTAGTTCTTTAAATGCATATGCGTTGATTTTATTCATGAATTTAATGCTTTGAATTTTTTGGCCAATTATTCAATGATTTTTTGAATTTAAGATTTGAGTTTTAGATTTAGACCACATAGTAAAATCTGGTAATTTAGTATAACATATAGAGATACATATACTAATTATTGCGTTCAGTAGATGAATTCTTAAAATAAATACTTCATTTAACTAAGGTTGATTTACATAGAGATATGAAATTGAATTAGTTAAATGGATGTAATGAGAACTCGAGATGGGCAAATTGAATACTTTAGAAGAATTCGACCGAACACTACACTAGTAATGAGTCTTGATTAGCGAATTAAATGGGATCCATAGGTATAATTGTAAATCCTAGTATCCACATTCGTACTTCTAAAATCCAAATTCGATAAATTATATATGTTAGATTAATTTAGTTTAGTTAGAGTAATTTAGACACCAATCACAAAATTATTATTTGTTTCGATTAAATTAAAGTTATGAATAATTTAACCAATTGTTAGATAGTAGTTTTCGTGGGAACGATATTCGTACTCATTGGTTCACTATATTACTTGTTACAATCCGTACACTTACAAGATATAAAAATCGATGACATATAACAAGAATTCTTGGAATGTCGCGGTGCTTCTTGATTGGTGCCGAGCTAACTACAGTGCAAAGTCGTATCTTTTTGGTTAATAAGATCCAAAAGTTTATCGGTCCCAGAGGGTGCAAATTCAAAATAGGCATATAAAATTATTATACGCCAAATAACATCAATAGTGTTGGTTTTAGGAGAAGGAATGTCTAATATTTTCATCCGAAGAATTAATTAAATTATTGCAAGCGGAATGAACATGATGCGCTTTGGAAGATGGCCTGAAAGATAACGTTATTTTGGGTTTATGATACCCCTTGGTACTGAATTTAAAGGATTATTGGCCTCTCCTCAGCCCCAAAACAAGATAAAAATAGTCATTTGGAAACAACCAACAAAAAAGTGAGGGGAAAATGAGAGAGATTTTGTTTCACCACGGAAAATTATTTGATCATTGTCTTTCAAAGAAGTCAACACTTGTACAAATTAAAGAAAAGTATAACAAAATAGAGGTCGAATAAAGGGAATTCATTCATTAAAAAGGGAGGTTGTTAGATAGGCAAAATACTTAGAAATTAAAACGTAAAAAGGAAAAGAGAAAGGCCTATTCCCTAGAGTGGCATCATCCTATTGAGGCTGCTATTGTTGTTGTTTTTGTTGCCCGTCTTCTAATTCTTCAACTGATTCCACTATAGCGTCTTTCACCAGGGTGGCTGGTTCTTCCGGAAGAAACTCATCCTTTATTGACGCCAAGTCTACCTGGGGATACACTTGAGCCACCTTTTTCGGGACTTCATTGTATGTGACCAAATCAAGTATAATTTGAGGCCGTCTACTTACCTATTTCATAAAAGTGCTTCAAAAACTCGATTATTGTTGCCTTTTCAAGCCTCTTTACTTGTTGCTACAGACTAGCAACCTCAGTATTCAGATCTCCCACTTGGGACTTCAGCTCCGCCTTCTCCTTATGTGCAACCTCCAAAGCAGCCAAAGTTATCTTCTACAGATTATCAAAATTCTCTACTCGCTTCGTTAAACTATTTACTTCAGCCTTGCAGAAGTGGACCTTCTTCTTTAGATCTTCATTTTCAATAGTAAAGAGTCTCAACCTCGACTCTGCCTTAGCTTGCTTTACTTTAGCAACTTCGATAACTTCATAAACTTTGGAGGCCCCAGATTTCGACTTCTTCACCTCTACCTCTATCTCTGCATCAGCCGCCTTTTGAAAAAACTTCTTTATTTAGCCTTTGCAGCCTCCTCATCTCTATTTGAGCAATTAGGAAGAATCGTTGTGAATGAGCCTGCTGGGCGATCCCAACTTCCATCATATCAATAGAGTTGTAGATCTAGCATACGAATAGTACTTTTTGGTCCAGCACTTAACGATGGACTCTTGTAGCCGCTTGGACCTCGACATGAAGCATTTCCAAAATGGTTAGAGCTAGCTCATCAGATCATCCCCCAAGAAAGTTTTGGGCTTTTCTTTCAGTAGGCCAACTTAACCACATCTTTCACACTCCTTCTTTTAATGAGGCTAGCTTCTCCCTATATTTGGCCAGTTCGTTTTCCATAACATTGGTCAGCCAAAAACAAAGTCCCCCACCTAACGCTATAGTCGACAGGCCTTCATACATCATCCAAGCGCTATGAGGACCGCCCATGGCCTCCACGATCCTCTCAGTGGGAATCAAGGCAGATAGCCCTATCTCAGTGGCTAAGACACTAAGGTCAGCGGGTTCGGATTTTTTCATAGGGACGTTTTTCCTAGACGATGAGGCCATGAATGCTAATATAATGTTTGATGAGCAAAACCAGAAACATGTTGACATATGGTTGATTTC
>CAIGRB010023771.1:5483-82341 GCA_903798255.1 Fraxinus quadrangulata
TTTATTTATACAAAAATCAAATATTATTTCAAATATTTAATATTATTAATACCACAAAAATTCATCTCAAACCTTAATTAATTCCCCTTCTCATTTGTCTCTCTCTCCCTCTCTACATCTCTAAACCCATCTCTCTCTCCTTCTCTCTACCAGTCACAGCAATCGGCATCCCTCTACCTGTCGTGGCGCAGTTGCGGCAGTCGGCATCATTCTCTCTCTATCGTCGTGGCGCAGTTCTCTCTTTCTTTTTCTCACACAGTCAGCATCACTCTCTCTCTCTCTACCCGTCGCGCTGTGCCGATCTGCTCCTTTTGCAGTGGTACCGTACGACTGTCGAGTGCGGTGCGACGATAGCTACATGCAGTGGCAATGGGGACAGAGGATTTGGGGGGTTTTTTGGTGGTTGTGGTGTAATGGATATGGTAATTGTGATTTTTGGTACATGAGATAGTTGTACTGCTCTTGCTGGATGTGACATTGATGGTACGATGGTGTTGTCGGTGCGGGTAATGGTGGTGGTAGCGCGGGTGTTGGTGGTGACGTTGACACTTGTGGTTATTTTGTAGTTGAAAATGGTGGTTTGTTGGTGTGGGTGGTGGTTTTGAAGTTGAAAATGGTGGTTTTGAAGTGCTGGTAGCATTGGCGGAGGCAAGCGGACTTTGTGCTGGTGTGGTAATGGATCAGGCATTGTTGACAGTGGTGCGTTGGTGGTCACAAATAGTTATGGCAGTGGTGGTGGTAGCAGCGGCGGCATCGTGGTGTTGGTGGCGGCGACGGTTGAGTAGGACCAATAGTATTTATGACCAATAAATTGATTGATTGTGACTAATAAAATGAGTAATTTGTGACAAATATATAATATGTGACTTAAAAAAATTGACTGTGACTCACAATTTACTAAGCTATGATTGAGAAATAAGTTGTGACCAATTAATTTGACAATTTGTGACCCTTAAATAAGTTGTGACGGATAAAATTTATAATTTTTGACCGATAAATGAACTGTAACTTATAAACACTTTGTGGCCGATAAATAAATTGTGACGGATAAATTTTTGATTTGTGATCGATGAACAAATTGTGATTTATGAAATTTTTGAATGTGATCGTAAACTTATTTGTGACATATAAAATATGTGATTTGTGACCAATTAATAATACGTGACTTATTAATTTGATAGATTTGTGACCGATGAATAAATTGTGACGTATAAATTTTTGATTTGTGACCGATGAACAAATTGTGACCTATAAAATTTTTAAATTGTGACCATAAAATAATTTGTGATATATAAAAATTATGATTTGTCAGGCTACACGTAATATTACAAATTTATTCTTATTTTTAATTCATGTGACCTTTCATGTTTGTTTGTCACTTTTTAGGAGATGTTCATCAGTTTTTGCTTGATAATCATTATTCCAATTTTTTTTCTACATAATCATTTTTAACTATACATTTACACAATAAAATATTTCGCATGTAAATTCAAAACTTTTTCCTACTTTTGAACCGCACATTCTCTAAAAATTCACTATTCAAATCATTATTTTTATCAAATAATGGCTACCAAATAGGGGCTTACTTCTGTTTAGGATGGCACGGAGAATGTAGAAACTAACATGGTTGAACACTTTTTTAATCAAAAGGTCACATGGTATATAAATTAAATAACCTATATTTGTTTAATACGGTTGCCTCTCATAAAGAAACCTTGTATGTGAATTCACATGGTATTGAACATAAATTAACCAATGAGAATTCTGCTTTATTATGGTACAAGCGATTATGTCACATCTCTAAAAAAAACATAGAAAATCTTGTGTTAAAAGGAATTCTTGATTCTTTTAACTTTTCAGACTTAAGTTTTATATTAATTGCATTAAGGGAAGACAAAGAAATATAAGGAGATTAGGTGCTAGTAGGACTTCAGACTTCTTATAACTAATTCATACGGATATNATTGCAAAAAAAAAAAAAAAACCTGGAAAATCCCAATTCCCACCAAAGTGGTGGGAAAATCAATTTCTCAAAAACAAGGAAAAGCCAATCACATAAGACTTCATTGGAAAACAAATTCCAAGGAATATTTTACCTATCAAACATGGCAAAAAGTGGAAAGTTGGAAAATATATTCCAACTTCCATGAAAAATAGCACCTATCAAACATGGCCTAAATGTCATAAAGAATTTAACCTCATTCTTAAAATCCAATGAAATTACTGGTACTTGTAGAGAAACTTTTAGAAACTCCATAAGAAAGAGTAATGCAAATCATCACTATTGGTGTTAAGCACGAGTCTATGTGACAATTACATGATATTAAATGATAAATTCATTAAAATGTAATTCATTTAATTGAACCTATAAAATGTAGTCACATACATGAGTGCTTTAATACTACTAGTGTTAGCTAACATCATTCTTAAAGGAAGCCGGTAAGACCAAGCCCAAAAAGGTTTATGGTAAATCATGTACTCCAAGCACAGAATTGAACCTGCTAGATGGGGAACAAACCACTTACAATTCTGAAATTAATGTAGGAAGAATTTCTCGGATATGCGATAAATCAATGAACTGTTAAATATCAGACAAGCACAGCAAAAACTCTGAAGAACTAACAGAAAAATCTGCATTATATCAACACGGGACAAAACACACTTCAGAGAAATAGGACTTGAGGCTCATGTTCCATTAATAAAGTAGATAAAAACATAATACCATGTAGATATGTACTAAAAATTAAAGCCAAGAAGAAACTAAATGCAAGCCTGCTTTCCTGATGAGGCCAAAAAGAGAAACCTCAGAACTGTCGCCATATGAAAACAGTGATACGAATTGAGATTCATTATTTCGCATGCAGCAGAATATAGATTACTGACTCAAACTCGAAATGAAAATGTGATCAACACAATGAAAGGTTAAACATCAATAGATCATCTAAAGGTAATTATTTTAAGGCAAGAAGATTGATTACCAGCAGAGAACTCAGAATTCACATGAACGAAGCTAGTGAAAGATGAGCATTTTCATAGGCCACCCAAAAATAATTTAGTTATGTTGGATTCGGATTGGGTCCATCCCTCTATGGAGATCTTGACAAGAGATGTAATTTACCAAACAGTGGATATAAACTGGCTTGCTCGAAGAGAACAACGAAGATAACTATGAAGAGCCAACGGCGACATTTATCTTATACCTAATCTAATTTTTGTTGTATTGCATCGAGTATAGACCAGTTCAAAAATATAAATACTCCAGCCTTCATTGATCGATGCATACATATACATACGTTCCATCTAGAAGATGAGGGTCGAAATAAAAAGAATCAGGAGCAAAATTTATTTTTATGTAGCTAAAAGCCTACAATGAATCCATTAATTAGTAGAAAAGGGGTTGAGATGCAGAACTTCATCAGAGAGCCAGAAGAATCCACACTTTTCATATAAATCAATTAGAGAATACAATCCTTCTTATGCATTCGTGTACAAGCATTCAATAATTATACAAGCCAGGCCTTGCTACTAACACTTCTATTTTATTTGTTTATTTATTTGCAAGATATTACAAAATAGTAAATACGACCGCAATCTCAAGAACAAAACTAAAGAACGTGGTGATTTCTTGAAGCCTACTGGGAAGAAGGTATACTTTACATGTCTGTAATGGGAACTAAGATGGACCTTCAAAGCTGATGCTTCTTTTTGAAGATATTTCTGCGTGCTTCGTAGAATTAGTTGTTGACTCATTTTGTTCAATACTTCTAGTGGAAGCCCACTCCTGTTGCCTCTGGATAGAGCGAGCTTTTACCTCCTGTACCTTTTCATCGACAAATGAAAGGAATGTCTGAAGTCGCCGTGATCGCGAGCTTCCACCAGTGGACTCGGAGTTGGACTCAGAGTAAAGTCGATTAAATTCGCGTATCAATTTTATGAAATATATGAGCAGTGCTAAGAGGCATGCAAACCCAGATATGAAAAAGAGGCCTTCAAAGCTCGTGAGTGACAGCCTATCTGCCTCGAGCTTTGCACCTTGTAAACTGCAAGCACTTCTTAACAGCCACTTGTCATGTATTCGTTGGAGATCGCCATTCTCCGACAGTTTCAGAATTGCTGTTGACATGTCGACTGCCAGCTGGGAATCCCGTTGAAATGCCTGATTAAAACACGAATAAATATCAAATTGAAGCAGTCAATTATGAGAGGGGTTCGGGGAATGATAAGTGGTTTAGGCAAGATATACTTACAAATCCCCATCCATTTTTTGTGAACTCTTTACCGACTATACTAAATTCACAGTGCGTTGAAAGAAAGACTTCTGCATATGCACGCTCATCTATCAGAGCCGCTACACCACCATTTTGGGGTCCGTCCTTCAAAGCTTTAGCATAATCTTCTGGTAACTTGAGTGGAACAAGTCTAGACTCATGAATGCCAAGTTCTGCAACCAGATAATCTCGTGCAAAAGAACCCTGCTGGTAACCTATAGGTTCCTTGCTATTTATTAGACTTCCAATTCCTTTAATTGGCGAAGAGAGTTGCTGTACCGTAAGGATTGATGTTAGGCTAGCAGTGTAACTGGAGTTTATTATTAAGACCACAAATAGCCACAGTATAACCACAAAGCGTCCAAGAGTGCTGACAGTATTTTCTCCTGCATACATCACCAAGTCAAAATTTGACCTTTTTCTGTAGAAATCATTCAATATCAAGTTCATATAGTTTCACTGTCACTTACTCTGGGCAGAAAAGAGAGTCGAAAAGCTAAACCTGCAAGGTGAAATCCCAAAGATAAGAAAATGATGAAATATTAATGACTTGGAGGAACATGACTGTCCACTAATACAATATTAAAAACAAAGGGGACATAAAATCAAATGCACCACTTTGCCTTTCCAGAACTTCAATAATGAAATCAGAAACTATTTGTAGAAGAAAAACTTCATAGGATAGTACTCGTCGAGAGGGTATAAATGTTTCCGATTATCTGCAATATAGTTTAAAAATTACTTCTGTAGATGAAAAGATATACAATGAAACTCACCATAGAATAGTAATGAATTGTTTTCTAGGAGGGCCACGAAAATCATCATTTATCCTATGCTCCAATATCCAAACAACTACACCCATGAATAGGAAGAAAATTCCCACGACAGACCACATCTTACAAGAAAATGGTTGAAGAAAAGCCCAAGCATTAGAATGAACCTTCTTAATAGGTGCAACTACAACTAGCCCAGATTCAATAAACGGTTGAGTAAAATCTGCCATCCTTGTTCTATTAGTGGTTATTGCAATGTCGCCTACTGCAGCATCAAAAGCCTAAGTGGAAGAAGAAAAACTAAAGAAATTATGTTAAGCCCATAAAATTCTGGAGTTCAAAGGCATATTAGGGAATTTACACGTACCCCTGAGGTCATCAAGCGGATAAGCTCAGTGCCACTTGGGTTGTTATGACCATCCCCATAGGAGATCATTTTGTATGGAACAGCATATGGCAATGAATTTATGGCGGCAGTGAAAACATCAATGCAGTAACCTGTGAACATGTCAGTGCCTGGTACCTGAGCAACAAAGTCTAGGAAACTAACTCGATTTGGGACCCCAATTGTCAGATGCCTCCCATTGAATGGAAACACCCACCCACGAGGTTTCAGAGTTGTTTCTCCAGGCCAGATTATAGGATATAATTTATTATCAGAACTAGAACGATCTGGTCGCTTGGTATAGAGTGAATCTGGAGGCCGCATTGATAAACCGGAATTATTAGACCAATAACCAACTATTCTAGATCCTGATCCAACGACATTAATAACTTCAAATGCAGGAAAAACAAGGTTCCTATCTGAAGTAAACCTGAATGGTCCTGTCACACCAGTCATATTGACCTTTAAAATGCTCTCAAGCAACAGGTTTCCTCCGTTAAAGATGCTCATGGCATTAAAATTCAGATTGCCTCCATGCAATTCCTTTAACATTGGATCAGAAGAAAAAGAAATGTTTCCCCCCTGCTCAAAGAATGTACCAATGGCATGAGCAAGCACCCAAACAGTGTCATAGGCATACAGACCATACGTGCTCAAACCAATGGAGGCACCAGTTTCCACTTTTCTTGTCAGATTGTTCCACCTAGATATGAAGTCTTTCTTTGATTTTGATTCTGCAGTGTATATACGTAATGTGATAACTCCTTGAAAATTCTTAGTTTCTTCCGAAGACAGGGGAGCATTAGTATCTAAGAGAGTTGAGAGCCAATTTGTAGCAATCCACACGTATCCCTCATTCATCATCCCCAAATATTGTGCTGTAGCCATTATGTCTAGACCCCTCTCTGGATAAGTGTGAACAACAAGTATTCGGGACTCTGTTAAAGCCACGTGAACCAAAACATCTCTTATTTCTTCTATGTTCGCTCGAGATCTTAAAGGTGCTTTATAAGAAATCTTACAGCTCCTTTTGGACAGTTGATCAGATAAGGAAGCTATATCATTCCTTCCATAATCATCATCAACATAAATTGCGATTACTTCTCTCCATCCATAGTAACTGATGATGTCAGCAATTGCCGCCATCTGAAAAAGGTCATTGAGAGACGTCCGTACAAAAAATGGAAACTGGAGTGGAGACAGGGTCGGGTCAGTTGATGAAAAAGATAATAATGGGACTTGAAGCTTATCTGCAAAATAGGACACAACATGGGCGGTAACGGAGGATTGGGGTCCAATTATGGCTACAGTTTTCGTCTCCATGAAGCGGATAGCTGTCATCATCAAGCAGTTTGATGAGCAGAAGATTCAAGTCAAAATAAGATTATAAGAGAATTATTTTTTTAGACAGAATAGAATCGTATAAGAGAAAATGAAATGATAAAAATTTAAATTGCAGAAATGAGTAGCAGTAGATGTTATAAAGAATATACCCTCCATTATTCCTAAAAATCCACTGAAATTAGTATCATGCAATGACAAGTTGAGCTTGGTTCCTCCAAGAACATTTGAGTTGGCATTCACGTCTTCTATCGCAGCTTCTATAGCAACTTTTGCAACTTTACCGATAATTGAATCAACAGAAAGTACTGAACCAATTCTCACAACATCAGGCCTTGTAGGGAAACTTTTTGAAACACCATAACCATTGAAGAAAGCCAGTAAGACCAAAAGAAGAAAGAGTTTCATGGTAAACTGAGTGATCCAAACCCAGATTTCAACCTACTAGACGGAGAACAAACAACTTCTAAAATTATCGCAGTACGAAATTCTCGGATATCTGTCAAATCAATAAGCTTTGTCAGCTCAGCAAAATTAGTAAAAATTTATGAAAAATCTGCATTATATCAACGCCAGACAAAATAGTTTTTGAAAAATAGGACAAGATAAAATTCATATATTTAATTAATAAAGTAGATAAAAACCCAATAACATGTGATTGAAACAAATAAAAACATGGTTTAACCCAAAAGTATTCATTTATTATCACGTTGTGAGAATCGCCATTAAGATACATATTATATGAGACTTAAAAAGAAACTTTTGGTGTATGGATTGCATGTCCCCATCTAATATGAAAGCCAAAAAGAAAATAAAGCATGCCAATCGGATTGTAAACACGTGCACAGACATTATCCATAATGGGCAAAGTTGCAAAATTAGATCCAAGAATCGCTGGGTCTGGGTATGAATGATGAACCCAGATTCACTCTCTAATTCATATGCAATTGAATACAGATTACGCCATCAATGTCGATGAAAAATCTATAGATTACCAGCAGGGAAGACTCAGAAGCCACTTGCAAGAGATCCACTTCCACGTTTAGCAGGCGTGAAATAAAGGAACAAAAAGCACTTTGATGTTGTGTCGAAGTAGTGCATGAAGTGAAATGAACAATTCCACTAAAAAATAAGTTGAGTGCGGAAAATGGCATTTTTATTGACCACATTTTTTCAGCGATGGTGGATTAGAAGATAATTTCCACTGTACTTAATACATATTGTGTGTTAGTGCGGCAAGCCATGTCAGGTGACGAGGACACACCATTAGACAAGTCTTGCAAAAGGAAGAAGACAAAAGTTGAAAAAAACACGGTACTCTTAACTTTGCATGGATTCTGCCAGCGAATTGTCCATTTTTGCAACAGGGCTTGCTTGGCTTCTATTGTCTATTTAAAAAATAATAATTAACAAAAAAATTCATTCAAGTAACTTCTTAGATCAAAAGCAAAATAAACAAAGGAATACAAATAGACCATAAAAAGGAAAGGATAATTGTAGCCGCCTTTCCAAACCGAAACCCAAATGGATGGATTACATCCAAATCGCTGTTAGCTGTCCAAATTTCTTTAATTTTGACCAAATTCTAACCAATATTACAAGGGGCAAAATAGAATTTTTTTTATTTTCAAACTTAAAACAATTAAATCAAAAATTCAAAAAATTAAAAATGAAAGAAAAAATAAAATCCATCTTCTTCCCCACCCTAGTCTGTGCACGTAAAACTTGAAATTTGACTTAAAAGTTTAGGCATGTTTTACTCACTTTAGAACACTAGTATTTAGATCCACTCTAATTTGGCAATCTTTTTCATCTTGCTAACGACTCCTGTTGTTGTATCTAATGCATCCACTATCCTATTGCATCTGTATTAGGGCAAGTTTTTGTCTTCAACCTTTTTCCTCGTTACTGCAACTTGCTGAGGAGTAGGGCTTTGACATGGCTTGGTGCTTGCACTTTTCGATTATGATAGCATCTGCCATTCTTCTTTTGGTGCTAAAATATCTTTGACATTTTGTGCTTTGTTACAAAATGAGCACCTCGTGTTCTGGAAAAACTAGGTTCGCATTCACTTTCTTCAAGTATTAGGACTCTTGCTATTAAAACTCGTAACTAGAGATACTCGGTATCGATCTGGAAATGCACGAAAGATGAGCATGAACAAAACCTTCAAACTACTTGTGAAACCCTTTGATGTTTAGTCTATAAACAAATGGAAAGAATATATGTATATAAAAATAAACTAATAATATAAGGCATACATGAATAATGATAAGTGTCAAATATATAGAACTTGATGAGATTTTGTCCCATAAGAACTAGAATGTTGTATAACAATAGAATAACTAGATATGATGAGACTCCCAATAAGCAAGGACTTCTAACGTGATTGGAACATCAAAGAGGTGATGGGATGGGACTCCATAAGGGAATCATTGTAGGATCCCATGCGTAATCAGGATATTGGGGTCGAGAACGAGGCCCACAAGAGGAAATGGGGTGTTGGGAAAATATTTTACCATCATAATGATCGTTCATGTTGGATCATCAAGAATTCATGAACTAAAACGGAAGTGTATCTGATCAGACACGATTAATGTAATGAATGAATTTTGCGGTTTTAGTCTTCCAGATCAACACATAGTTCTTTATTTCTCTTTGATGATGAGAGTCGGAACAGAATGAATAATCAAGTATGATACGGGGATCATAATTGTATATATAGACTAACCGCTCATTGACATAATTTGGCTCATCATGAAATTATGAACATGCACGGTCTCTACACATAAAGATCCATATTTTAATTAGATGTTTCAAAACTCAAAATATCGAAACTTTATTAGATCACTTTAAACGGGTTTAACCAAAATTGATAGCTTTGAATTTAATACACAATATTTCAAAGCCCACATGTTTGATTAAAATCCTTACAATCTCCCACTTGGGCTATATGTGTTACCTTATAATTGTGCATTAAATATAACATTATAAGTACTCAAAATTTTGCTATCATTACCAAATATATCCCCAAATAATCCGGTCCATCATCATATCAACATAGGATTAAAGCGACTTTCACTACTTATATCGTAACTAAACCCGTCAATGGTCACGTATATCAACATAACTAAATGACATAAATTGAGCATAGATATGTAGCATGAAAATTACACGTGATGTGATTTTAACATGCATATTTCCAACGGTTCACCTTAATACCTTAGTGAGATAATTTTCAAACAAATTCAGAGATAATAAACCAAAAACTTTATAACCGAAAACCCTATCCAAAATGACAGTACACTTGTCAATATGAAAAGCACATAAATACAAACTCTCACTGAAACTAAATATCTTCAAAAGATATTACACATATATGAGCAATGTGCTCATGAAAGACATTGGGTATCAATTCCTTAGTAAGTGGATCCACAACCATGGAGTTTGTCTCGATATACTCTATTGACATATGTTCACTCAGAACTCTTTCTTTAACAGTCAGGAACTTGATCTCTATATATTTTGACTTTGTTGATCTCATGTTGTTATTGGAATACAGCACTGCTGATCTAGTGTCACAAAATAACTTTAGTGGTCTTTCTATACTATCCATGATGTGCAGCCCAATGACAAAATTTCGCAGCTCTATTCCATGGTTTGATGCATCATAACACGTTATAAACTCTACTTCTATGGTGGAAGTAGCTATGAGTGTCTGCTTAGCACTCTTCTATGAAATAGCAACTCCAACAAGCAGGTAAATATAACTTGAAATGGATCTCCTACTATCTTGGCTGCTTTCTAATTATCCATTCTCGGGTTAAATATCTTCCTAACATCCTAACAATATACACTATATCTGGACGCGTACAAATTTGAGCATACATCAGAATCCCTATAGTTGAAGGATAAGGAATCTTCCGCATTTCTTTAATTTTCAAGTCATTTTTGGGGTATTGACTTAAACTGAACTTCTCTTCTTTAGCCACAGGAGTGTCACCTAGTTTACAATCTTGCATGCTATATCTTTTAAGTACATTTTCGATATAACTTTTTTGTGATAATCTAAGAATACCTCGAGAACAATCTCGGTGTATCTGAATTCCTAATACAAAAGAGGTGTCACAAATATCTTTCATTTCAAAATTCCTTACTAGAAATCTCGTGATTTCATGCAATAAACATATATCGTTGCTGGCAAGCAATATGTCCTCGACATACAAAACCAAAAAAATATACTTGCTCCCACTGAACTTGTGGTATATACAATCATCGACCAATATTCATTTCAAAACCATACAAGAAGATAACTTGATGAAACATGTAATACCATTGACGAGATAGGCCTGCTTGAGTGCATAAATGGATTTCTTTAGTTTACAAACAATTTACTTTGCATCATTCGATACAAAGTTATCTAGTTGCACCATATAGATTGTTTTATCAATGTATGTCACCATTGAGAAACGACGTCTTAACAGCCATCTGATGTAACTCAAGATCGAAATGTGCTATCAATGCCATTATAATCCTGAAAGAGTCTTTCGAAGAAATCGGAGAGAAAGTTTCTTTATAATCGATGCCTTCTTTGTGTGTAAAGCTGTTTGCAAATAGACAAGCCTTATACCTCTCCACATCACCCTTTAAATTCCTCTTGGTCTTAAATATCCATTTACAACCAATGAGTTTTGCACCTTCAGGCAATGGAACGAGGTCTCACACGTCATTGTCCTTCATAGACTTTATCGTTTCATTCATGATATCGAGCCACTTTTGAGAGTTAGAATTTTCCTTGGCTTGATGGAAATTGATCGGATCATCTTCCACACTCCAATGTCAACTTCATGTTTTTGATGGAAATACGACATCTGAAATCGCACTTCTCTTCTTTCTAGTGGATCTTCTTAATGGCATTGGTTCTTGAGGATGTAGAGTGTGTTCTTCTAGGACAAGTTGTTGACATTCAAAGTAAGACACAATGACATTGTCTTGATCCGGAGTTGTTTCTTGAACAATGTCAGGCATAGAAACCTGATCCTGATAATGGTCAATGGCAATTGAAGGAATTTCAACATATTCTTCCTCAAAGATAAAGTTTGTAACCCTTTCTCCCTCGTCAAACTCAACATCCTCAAATAACCGTGCATTTCCTGTCTCAAAAATTGCTTTAGTTGTGGAATCATAAAATTGTAACCATTGGACCTTTCAAAATATCCAATAAAATAGCAACTGATAGTCCTTGCGTCCAGTTTCTTTTCATTTGGCATATAAGGTCTTACCTCAGTTGGATATCCTCAAATGTGTACGTGCTTCAAACTAGGCATATTGGCCATCCAAAGCTCATAAGGAATTTTATCAGTGGCATTAGTTGGACCTTTGTTGAATATATACATTGTGGTCTTTAATGCTTCACCCCAGAGTAATTCTGACAAGGTAAAATGAGTAATCATACTTCTCATAATGTCCTTAAACATTCTATTTCGTCTTTGAACAACACCATTCATAGTGGGTGAATCCCACATAGTGTACTAGGGGACGATACCACATTCCTCTATAAATTTAGCAAACGGTCTTGGACGTTGTTAACATGAATTGTCATATCTGCTATAGTATTCGTCACCACGATCAGATCTGACGCATTTAATCCTTTTGTCAAGTTGGTTTTCAACTTCAACTTTATAGTTTTTGAACACATCCATCGACTGTGATTTTTTCATGAATGAGATATATATAGTTATATCTTGAAAATTCGTTTATGAATGTTATAAATATTGTTGACTATTCCAAGAAACCGTAAGAAATGATCCACAAATATCTCTATGTATAAGTTATAAGACATTCAAACTCCTATTGGCTTGAAAGCTCTTTTTATTGGTTTGTTTTCTCTTATACATTTAACACACATATCAAAATCTAAAAGGTCAAGGGAATCAAGAATTTCGTTAGACACAAGTCTCTGAATTCTCCTTTTGAAGATGTGACATAATCTCGTGTGCGACAACGAAGCAGAATTTTCACCGGTAATTTTCCCTTTACCCCTCAAGTACTTACATGCAAGGATTCATTAAAGGAAGTAATCGTATCAATTAAATAAAGATTATCATAATCCGATAAAGAACCGAAATCAACCAATTTTGAATCATGAAACAAATTAAATTTTTCATTCCCGAATGAACAAGAATAACCAGAATTATCCAAAATAGAAATGGAAATCAAATTCCGTCTAAAAGACGGTACAATAAATATTTCATTAAAATCCAAATAAAATCCAATCTTTAACAATAATCTAAATTTTCATATTGCCTCTACTTCCACCGTCTTGTCGTCGCCAACATAGATGTATCTTTCTACAACGTCCCAAAATCTTACCAATACTGGAGGGTTACCAAAAATTCTATTTTCGCGGAACGATAAAATAATATTCTTTAAATAAAAATAATTCGAATATCTATAATGAAAACATAATTAAAATTAAATAATTGTCTTTGAACAAATTAAGCTGACTAATAATTGGAAGGGAAAAAAACGTAATTTTTTATCTCTTTGATTCCTCTACGAAGTAGCATCAGCATTCCGCCACTATTCCAATTGACCCGAATTAGCCTGTAAAATTTTGTAATGGTGAGTATTTAAAATACCTGGTAAGATATGCACAGTCTCCATACAAAATTATATAACAATAAAATAAACACTTCATACCACTCTTTTCTTATAGAGTATATCGGTGACCAAGTAATACATCCATCTTAAATCATCTTAAATTCTTGTGGGATCTCATTTCTCTTAATAAAGAACTCAAAAGTCCAATGGCAATTCATCCATGTATTATTTAGTATAAAAGTATAAGGAAATGAACAACTTGCACAAAAATATCTTACCTTGATTGATCAAACAAGTTTTTGATAAACAAAAATATGCTTGCAATTTAAAACTACTTTATATGAAAGCTAAAGTGTAAAATTCTTTGGTGGTGAATTGTGTGACAATTGCACACTATTTATAGTAATAAAAAAAATAGTGGTTGAGTCATGGTACAATTGGGATGAAAAATCATGTCTATCAAATTTGATAACAATTAAATTTCAAATAATAGAATTATGATTATTTTTAAACTTTATCAAATTAAGATTGCAATCAAACTCTATCCAAATCGCGAAAATGTTATCATTATCAAAATCAATATTTATCACTCTATCGATCCATAATTATTTGGCTCAAATAAGATAGGAATTTAAAACATATTTTATTTTAGTCCTATTTTTTTTTCAAAATATTAAAATTATACTATATAAAACAAATAAAATTTTATTCTAAAATTTTCAGGGCGTTACTATCTCCCTACTTAAAAAATTTCGTTCTCGAAATTACCTCAACTACTTGAAAAGTTCTAGATACTTGACTATTGACATAATACAATATATCATAACATAAATTAAAAGATCTCATAATCATGATAAAAAAAAAGGAAATTTCATTTCATACCTAGGAATAATTGGAGAGTTGTCGAATAGTGAGCGTCACATGCCATTGATTCTTTATAACATTGCATGTTTAAAACTTTACATTATCTTTAAGCTCATAAAGTTTATGAANGAAACAATAAATAAAACTTGAGACCACTTAAAAAATGTATTTTTTTTATCTAACTGTTAAATTTTAATATAGTACCAGAATGCTAGAACTTAACATACAAATATGTACAATCATAATTTGAAGTAATGTTTAAAAACTATTATTTAATTTACTTAAAACAATTATTAGTATCATTTATTTAACAAAAGAAAATAAAAGAAAAAATCTATAAATATTTTCTTTTTTTTTTTTGAAAAGTGCTCGACACTGTTCATGTGAATAGTGACACATACTATTCATCACTGTTCACGTGAATAGTAACAATCTTTTTTTTACTACAAGGTCTACAGGAAAGCAAAATATTTGCTTTAATACCAAATTGTAATGACCTAAAATTTAAAACTCATAACCAAATAAATGTTAAAAATCATGCATTTTGCATTTATTAGATTAAAAAAATGTTAATTTCACTAATAAAGTATAACACAATTTTAAATTTATAACCCAATAAAACTTGTCTTAAATTTCTAAATAAAAATCCTTACGAAATAGAACTAAAAAATTGTTGAAATTAAAAAAACATGTCTTGTAAGGTGCACCGAGTTATCTTTTATTGAGTTCCATAAATTCTGACACCATAACTGAACCACATCGCTCGTCATCCAATGATCTGTTCAAACCTATGAATGAGTATATGAGAATACTCAATAGAATATGAATTAATGGTGCAATCTCGAATAAAAATATTAAATCATATGTCAAAAATATCATACTATCATATCATGTGTTTAAAAATCGGTAATAGCTCAAATATATCATATTTTTTGAACCAGATGGCCATTACATATCATATCATAACATAACATATCATATTGTAGCTTTCATTAGCATAATATTTATCAATATGAAAAATAAATTAAACGGATAAACCACTTGCATTTCGTAATTCTACCTTGTTAGATAAAACAGTTTTTGAAAAGCAGAATCCAAAATAAGATTCCAAACTTTATTTTCTGCCTGTGTTGTTGCCACCACCGGATATGTGTATCAATATTTTATTTTATTTTTAGGGTAAATAGTAAGAACATTTGTATGGTGCTTAGAGTTGAAGGGAAAAATGAATTCTTGTAGGCTTAAAAAATTGTCAATTGTCGTGATTTGCCTAAATAAAAGTCTCAATCACAATATTTTATACAATCAATAATTAATTCTTCCCTATCTAATCAACAAGCCATCTCTATCACATTCCAAAATCAAAGCAAATAAATCATTTTAAAACAAAAATTACATTATCTAACATTTAACAAACACGTGTCTACTAACCCATATAATGCAAAATCAAAAAATAAAACACTCTATACATATTATACGTGGCAAAGCACATTTTCATTCAAGGTTTTAATTAAATTGTAAAACTAGTTTTTTATCAACTTTTTCAAACTGAAATATCTTGGAGCTAACTTATCCAAACTGACTTTTTCTCGAGCCTATTATATATCATTAATTACGAGCCATTCAACGAGCCCAATATTGATATGTTTATCATTACTCTATCAATATTTAATTATTTGACCCAAATAAAATTGAATTTAATAAATGTATCATTTTAGTCCCCAAACTTTTCCAAAATATAAAATATATAGCACATAGAATAATNAGTTATCTTTTATTGAGTTCCATAAATTCTGACACCATAACTGAACCACATCGCTCGTCATCCAATGATCTGTTCAAACCTATGAATGAGTATATGAGAATACTCAATAGAATATGAATTAATGGTGCAATCTCGAATAAAAATATTAAATCATATGTCAAAAATATCATACTATCATATCATGTGTTTAAAAATCGGTAATAGCTCAAATATATCATATTTTTTGAACCAGATGGCCATTACATATCATATCATAACATAACATATCATATTGTAGCTTTCATTAGCATAATATTTATCAATATGAAAAATAAATTAAACGGATAAACCACTTGCATTTCGTAATTCTACCTTGTTAGATAAAACAGTTTTTGAAAAGCAGAATCCAAAATAAGATTCCAAACTTTATTTTCTGCCTGTGTTGTTGCCACCACCGGATATGTGTATCAATATTTTATTTTATTTTTAGGGTAAATAGTAAGAACATTTGTATGGTGCTTAGAGTTGAAGGGAAAAATGAATTCTTGTAGGCTTAAAAAATTGTCAATTGTCGTGATTTGCCTAAATAAAAGTCTCAATCACAATATTTTATACAATCAATAATTAATTCTTCCCTATCTAATCAACAAGCCATCTCTATCACATTCCAAAATCAAAGCAAATAAATCATTTTAAAACAAAAATTACATTATCTAACATTTAACAAACACGTGTCTACTAACCCATATAATGCAAAATCAAAAAATAAAACACTCTATACATATTATACGTGGCAAAGCACATTTTCATTCAAGGTTTTAATTAAATTGTAAAACTAGTTTTTTATCAACTTTTTCAAACTGAAATATCTTGGAGCTAACTTATCCAAACTGACTTTTTCTCGAGCCTATTATATATCATTAATTACGAGCCATTCAACGAGCCCAATATTGATATGTTTATCATTACTCTATCAATATTTAATTATTTGACCCAAATAAAATTGAATTTAATAAATGTATCATTTTAGTCCCCAAACTTTTCCAAAATATAAAATATATAGCACATAGAATAATTAATTCTGCTATTTTATTATTATTTTTTTAGGGAGGGGGAGGGGGACTTTACAATCTCCCCTCCTTAAATATTTTCGTTCTCGAAAATTACCATTGCTAATCGAAGAGTTCGGATACTTGGTTTTAAACACATTTTTCTTTTCCCAAGTTGACTCGTTCAGTCCATGATTTTGCCATTAAACCTTGACCAGATGAACTTCTCTATTTCTAAGTTGATACACTTTCCTATCCAAAATCATCATCGAAATTTCTTTGTGTGACGTGTCTTTTTGTACTTCCAATGTTTGGTAACTTACGATATGATTGGGATGATGAACATATCTTCTAAGCATTGAAATATGAAACACATTATGCACTATTGCGATTTCAAGTGATAAGACAAGTTGATAAGCGACAACGTCAATTCTTTCAGGAATTTCAAAAGGACCATATATCGTGGTCTCAACTTTCCCTTCTTACCAAATCTCAATACTCCCTTCATTGGTGCTACTTTCAGGAAAAGTTTATCACCCACCTAAAATTCCAAATCATTTCTTCTACCATCAGCATAACTTTTTTTCGGTCTTGTACTATCTTTATTCTTACTCTAATCTTATCAACCGCCTCAATTATAATTTCAGGACCCAAAATTCTATTATTTCCAACTTAATCCCAATGGATATGGGATTTGCACTTCCTACCATAAAGAGCTTCATATATAGCCATGCATATAGTAGTCTGAAAGTTATTGTTGTAAGCAAACTCCACTAACGGTGGATATGTTTCCCAACTACTGCCAAGATCCAAAACACACGCCCCCAAATCTTCAAGAATTGGAATGGTTCTTTCCGTTTGTCCATCCGTCAGTGAAGGATAAACAGTTCTCAATTCAATTTCGTCAACATGGCTCCTTGTAACATTTTCCAACATTTCAATGTGAACTGCGGGTCTCTATTTGAAATTCTCTATTTGAAATAATGGTTACTGGAACTCCATGAAATATGACTATCTCTCTGATATATAACTGTGCGAGTTGTACCATATTAAAATTTACTTTGATTGGCAGAAAATGGGCAGACTTCATCAAACGATCAACCACTACCCAAATAGCATTGTGACCTCTTGCTGATCTCGAAAAATCCACTACAAAGTCCATACCTGTTAGGGCTGGACAAAATTTTCGAACCGAATCGAACTGAATTGAAACGAGCGATTTTTCATAAGTTAAATACCCAAATGGGTATCTGAATCGAGAATCAATGGGTTTGGTTCGGTTCTGGGTTCTAGACTAAGAACCGAATAACCGAATTAAAGTCGAATCTAAATAATTTTTTAATTTTTTCTAAAACAAATTAGTAAATTAATTAATTTTGTGATTAATGCTCAACTCCCAAGCCAAGTTCATGTCTAGCCAGCCCAGCCCAACCCAGTCCAATTTCTAAATTCAATTTTTTAGCCCAATTATTAATTTTTTGCTAGCCCAATATCTAGGCCTTAACCTTAACCTTATCCTTCCCATTCCAATTTCATTAGGTAAGCAGTATGCAAAGGTCCACTCCCGTCTAACAAAATCATTTAATAAATTTAAAACCTACATCTCCATGCCCAAATCGAAGCCACTCGACGACTGTCGAGTCTGATTTTCCCTTTCCAACCGCCCATCAAAGTCGTAGAGAAATATCATTTACTTGGTTATAAGCATTAAAATGGAATTTGAAGCTCATTCATTTCACCGGCGACGGTAGTTACTGATTTTGGTACTTTTTTTTCATTTCTAATTGAGTTAACACTTATATATTCTTATCATTTCGATCAGTTACTTGGTTATATTGATATTTATTTTCAGGTTTTCAACTTCTATTCTCTTTTAATTTCACTTCTTTGAATTTGGTATTGAATGTTTATTTTGGTTCTTGTTGCACTGCATTTGGTCACTGATTGATTCTGTTGTTTTTATGTTAATTGGGTTGGATTTTGATTTGGCTGCTTTAGAGTGTTGATATTTGATTGATGGATTTAAAAAAAAAACAATATTCTTGGTATCTATATAAATAATAGAAGTTTGATAAATTATCATATCCTTTATTAGTCATACAAGGATGGCTCAATTAAAAGCATTTTCTTCATGTTCTTCCACCAATGCTCTTTTCCATGGTTCCAAAAAAGGTACCCTAAATACCAGCTGTATACATAAAATTTACTCTTTTCCTGGTAATGAATTTACTTTACTTATTCAACATAGAACCAGCTAGAACTTGATTATTTTTTCAACATTGATCTTATGGTGTTTCAACATACTTTATTGTTTGCAACTTGTGTTAGCTCTGTTGATGTTAATGCAGAAAAGTTAAAGTGATACCAGTTTGGATGCTCAAATGAGAAACAAAAAATAGCTTGTTGAGATGTCAGAAATATGAAATCATTTCACTAAGGTACTTGGTGGAGAAAGAGCAAAATCTAATTATTGTGGGAAAACACTTAAGCCGGATACTAAAACTGGAACTTCTAGCATGTGGAAGTACTTAAAAGCTTGTTATACATATAACAACACACGGTTGATGAAAACCAAGCAATACTCACTCGAGAAAATAATGATGTTGGCATTATGCATGTGGTGTTTGATAAAGAACAGTGTAGAAAAGCATTGATTAAGATGATTATTATTGATAAATTGGCTTTTTCCTTTGTGGAAGGTGTGGGTTTTAAGGAATTTGTGTATCAACTTTGCCCTAGATCTGAGCCTCCTTCTCGAAAAATGATTGCTAGAGACGTACTCCATCTCTACCATGAAACAAATGAATCATTGAGAAATAAATTTATTAATGATAGGCAGAGAATTTCTTTAACCACTGATTGTTGGACATCAATTATATGGTAGTCACGGCACACGTTATTGATAGAAGTTGGAAACTGCATAAGAGGATATTAAATTTTTCTGTTGTTCCAAATCATAAAGGAGAGACAATTGGAAAGCTTATTGAAAATTGTTTACTTGATTGGGGAATAGAGTATGTGGGTACCATTACTATAGAAAATACAAATACAAATGATGCAGCGATTATTTATGTGAAAAACAAGTTGAAGAATTGGAAAATCGATGATACTATGATTTTAGGTGGCTTTTATCTGCATGTACATTATTTCGTACACATAGTCAATTTGATTGTTAAAGAAGGGTTGAAAGAGTTTAATCCAACTACAGAAAGTATTCACAATGTAGTCAAATATTTTCGATCATCTCATTCCCGATTGATGAAATTTAAATGTTGTATTGAAAGGGAAAAGATTTTATGCAAAACACTTGATGTTTTAGATGTTCATACTAGATGGAATTCAACATTCTTAATGTTAGTGCATTGAATTTTGAAAAAAAAAATTCGAAAGAATGGAGGAAGATGATGGATTTTATTATAAATATTTTGATGAGAATTGAAAAACGTAAGATTCGACCCTACTACACTTAGAGAGGGTGATTAGGTGTAAATGTGAAATTAACACTTTAATTAACAAGCAACAAGTCACAAATTAAATATGTATAGGTGATTAGTCATACAATCCAATTTAGTCTACCTTTGAATATCGCAGTTATATCAAAGCAGTAAAGAAAGCAGGAAATAACACCAGAATTATTCACGGAGAAACCTAATGCGGGAAAAAACTCCGGACACTTTGCTAGTCAAAGATCCACTATAAACTGTTGATAAAATTTACAGACTACCAGCAAAGTTGACGACATAAGCTTTCTGATCTCCTATCTGAAGTTTGAAGTGGCCCTCCTGAAATGTGCATACCAACACCAATCCTGGCTCTTCTTTATAAAGCAGACATCCTGGAATGAACACACGAACTCCAATCCTGACTCTTTACGCAGTTTATCTCCTGTAGATCTTCCCCAAGAACACTCTTCCTTGATCTTTAATACAGCACAGTTGACGACACAATCTTGCAACAGATCTAAGCGAAGAAACAAATTCAATGTTTAATTTAGCTCTTTGATGTTTTTACAATGATTGGCGCATAAACAATGGAAAAATTAAACTTTAATTCTTGTAAAGTATGTATCTCTCTGAATAATATGATGTTCAATCTCACTCTTCAGAAAAACGCAGCGTCTCTATTTATATGTTGGATGAATTAGGTTGAATGGGCCAAGAAAAAATCTCGAAAATAGAAAATTAGGTCTGGCCGTAAAGGTTTCGCTCGAGCGATTATGAGATGTCGCACGTGCTAAGGGCCTGTCGCTCGAGCGAGGTAGTCTTTGTTTCATCTGCTCGAGTATCACTCCGACAAGCAGCTAGTAAAAAATCGGTGTAAATCCTTCTTGTTCCAAACGTGAAACTCCAAAACCTAAGCTAACCTACCAACTATGAAACTTTACAATTAAGTCTCTAAACTTCTATAATCGTTCAAGTTTGTCCTTTTGTTCACAAAATCGCCAATATAAAGTATAATTCTAACAAGAATGAATGTGGAAAAGAAAATGAGGGGCACCTACAAGTTCTGATTGGGAGAAGGCTAGAAAATTTGCCAAGTTTCTAAGAACCTTTTATAATGTCACATTAAAGTTTAGTGCTTCATTGGGTGTTAATGATGGAGTTACTTTGTTGGAGGGTTTGGATGATAATGAGGATTTGGATGATTGTAATTTTGATTTTGGGTACAAGAAAATGAAAACTAGCCAAATGAATTTTTTTTAGAAAAGATAAGGTACGAGGACATCTAATGGAACCCATCGAAGATGCTACTGATGGAGATTTTGACATTTTATATGGTAAAAGATCAATAAATCAAGATTTGAATTTTTATCTAAGGTTGCAAGGGATGTTCTTGCCATTCCTGTAGTGAGCATTCTTGATTCATTTAGGAGTTCTTTAACTCCTAAAACAGTTGAAGCCTTAATTTGTTCACAAAACTGGATAATGGAAGATTCTAGATTTTTGAAAGTTTTCCAAGATAGATTTTGCATTGAAAAAACAGAGTTCTATAAGGGCATTGAGACAGGTAAAAAATATATATTATATTTTTTTAAAATTAAATCTTATTAGTTGAACAATTTTAGTTTATTTGTGTTTGTTAATTGTACTTTTTCAATTTGCTAATAGAGTTTCTTACTTTGACAAGNTGAAGCAAATGATTTATTGATATGGATCACCGATATTTTAATATTAGTATCTACTTTTTTTTATTTGTATACATTGAATTAATCTTATTAGATAGCTTGTTATTTATATATTTTTAAATTGAGCTACGTTAATTTGTAAAAGTTACGAATGAACATGTCATTAATTGTATTTATATAGCGTTACTGTAAAGTTAAAAAATTTAATTATGGTACGGAACGGAACCGAACCCGAACAATTCTATAATTATATTTGGACCCGACTGTTTCGTTTATTAAATACCCAAAAATTTTGGTTCGGCTCGGTTCGGTTCTGAAGAGAACCAACTGAACCGGACAATGTCCAGCCCTAATTGCTATGTGTTCCCATTTTCATTATAGAATATCCAATGGTGATGGCCTTTAATGTTCTGTCTTGACCTGTCGACAGACAATATATTTCTCTACGAACAGACAAATTCCTCTCTTCATATTTCTCCACTAAAATATATCTCGGAGATCTCGATATATTTTCGTGCTGCTAGGATGTGCAACATATGGGGTGGAATGAGTCTCTTCCAATATTTCATTTCTTATACTTTCATCTTTAGGTACACACAACCTTCCTCTAAAAGTTAGCGCGTTATCCCAAATACTTCAAACCATGTATCTTTGTTTGAACCAACATCAACCTTAATTTTCTGTAGGAATGGATCATTATCATGTGCTTCCTTGATTCGATCCCGAAGAGTAGGTTGAATCATAAATATTTTTATTCTCACTATAGCAGCGTGATGGCTTTCAATCTCAGTTTCTCAAAGTCCTTTATCAAGTATTCCTATACCGCGGGTAAAACTGCTAACTGCGATCATGTCTTCCTACTAAGGCATTTTTGACTACATTAGCCTTACCCGGATGGTAAAGAATTATACAGTCGTAATCTATCGCTAACTCATATCATCTTATTTGTCTCATATTCAGTTCCTTCTGTGTGAAAAATTATTTGATACTCTTATGGTCCATATAGATTTCACACTTCCCTCCATACAAATAATGACGCCTTATTTTTAAAACATGAACTACTGCTGCAAGTTCCAAATAGTGCGTAGGACAATTCTGTTCATACTGTTTCAATTCTCTCGAGGCATAAGCAATCACATTTCCATGCTACATCAGAATACAACTCAAACCCTGCTTGGAGGCATTGCTATAAATTATAAACTCATCCGAACCTTCAGGTATTGTCAATACAAGAGCCGAAACTAGTCTCTACGTAAGTTCCTCGAAACATTTTTCACAATTTTCCGTCCACTAAAACTTCACCCCCTTTCTAGTTAACTGAGTCATCGGACCTACCATTTATGAGAAACCCTAAATAAATCTCCTATAATAGTTAGCCAACCCCAAGAAACTTCGAACTTCACCCAAACTAGTCGATCTAGACCAATTTGTTATTGCTTCTACTTTAACTGGGTCTATCTCAATACCATGTGACCGAGGAAACCCACTTGATCGAGCCAAGCTTCACACTTATTGAATTTGGCATATAATTTCTCTTTCCACACAGTTTCGAGGACTACTCGGAGTTGTTCTTCATGTTGCTTCTTATCTTTAGAGTACACGAGTATATCATAAATAAGTACTATGGCGAACTGGTCTAAGTACTGATGGAACACTCGGTACATTAGATCCATAAATACAGCTGGAGCATTGGTCAAACCAAAAGGCATGACAAAGAATTCATAATGTCCGTAACGAGTCTTGAAAGTACTGATGGAACACTCGGTTCATTAAATCCATAAATACAACTGAAGCATTGGTCAAACCAAAGGGCATGACAGTGAATTCATAATATCCGTAACTAGTCCTGAAAGCAGTTTTTGGTATGTCGTTTGCCTTAACCTTTAGTTGATGATACTTTGACCTCAAGTCCATCTTTGAAAACACTGTTGTACCCCTTAACTGGTCGAATAAATCTTCTATTCTTGGAAACGGGAATCTATTTTTGATAGTGAGATGGTTCAACTATCGATAGT
The DNA here is from genome assembly GCA_903798255.1 of Fraxinus quadrangulata. Classification (NCBI taxonomy): domain Eukaryota; kingdom Viridiplantae; phylum Streptophyta; class Magnoliopsida; order Lamiales; family Oleaceae; genus Fraxinus; species Fraxinus quadrangulata. The sequence continues at coordinate 29,651 of CAIGRB010023771.1, forward strand.
CAATGCACATCTTCATACTCTTATATTTCTTTTTCACAAAAAATACTGGAGCGCCCCAACGAGATACACTCGATCGAATGAAACTTTTTTCTAGCAACTCCTCCAGTTGTAACTTCAATTCTTGAAGCTCTTTTGGTGTCAGTTTGTACGGCGCCTTAGAAATTGGTGTCGTGCCGGGAACCAAGTCAATTATAAATTTCACTTGCCTATCTTGTGGAATGCCTGGTAAATCTTCTAAGAATATGTCTGTAAAGTCTCGTACAACGTTAATATCATTAACTGTTGTCTCTGATACCAAACTGTAACGTCCCAAAATTGCACAAACACTAGAGGGTTACAAAAAATTCAATTTTCGCGAAACGATAAAATAGTATTCTTTAAAAAAAATAACGGGAATATCTATAATGAAAACATAATAAAAAATTAAATAATTTTCTTTGAACAAATTAAAGTGACTAATAATTGGAAGGAAAAAAACTTAATGTTTTATCTCTTCAATTTCTGTTGACAGTCACATCACCATCCCGTCATTGTTCCAATAGATTCGAATTAACTTGTAAAAAATTGTAATGGTGAGTATTTAAAATTTTCAGTAAGATATGTGCAATTTCCATACACAATTATATAATAATAAAATAAACACTTCATACCACATTTTTCTTATGGAGTATATCGACGACCAAGCGATACAACCATCTTAGATAGTCTTAAATTCCCATAAGATCTCATTTCTCTTAATAAAGAACTCGAAGGTCCAATGGAAATTCATCCATATATTACTGAATATAAAAGCATAAGGAAACGAACAACTTGCACAAATATATCTTACCTTGATTGATCAAACAAGTTTTTAATAAAAAAAAATACTTGCAATTTACAACTACTTTATATGAAAGTTGACGTGTAAAATTCTTTGATGGTGAATTGTGGGACAATTGCACACTATTTATAGTAAAAAAATAATAGTTGAGTCACGATACAATTGTGATGAAAAATCGTGTCTATCAAATTGGATAAGAATTAAATTTCAAATAATATAATTATGATTGCTTTTAAACTTTATCAAATTAAGATTGCAATCAAACTCTATCCAAATCACGAAAAGATTATCATTATCAAAATAAATATTTATCACTCTATCGATCCATAATTATTTATCTCAAATAAGATAAGAATTTAAAACATATTTTATTTTAGTCCTCTTTTTTTTTTTCAAAATATTAAAAATATACTAGATAAAACAAATAAAATTTTATTCTAAAATTTTCGGGACATTATAGAGTCCCTGTGGGGTTTAAACAAATAAAATTTTATTCTAAAAATTTCGGAGCGTTACTCTTTCACCATCACTTGATTTTCAACAACTCGGGCAACCCTGCATAGACACACTGATGTAAGTTGTTTCACCAGAATCTATCCACAATGTGTGTCCAGGTACCGAAGTAAAATTAACCTCAGAACAAACCAAATGAAGAAGAATACATTTATTGGCACGCCATGCGTGATAGTTGGTACAGTTTCTCTTCTTATGACTTACAGCTCCATAGAAGAAACAAACATCCTCATTTTGTTCCTTACGATGTTTCTTTTGTAATAGTGTACCCATAGCTTCCTTATCAGTTTTCATTTTCTTATTTATTTTGTCCATAGAGGTGGTGACTAAATGAGCACTTTCTGTCTGTCATGCTTCAATCTTTCCTCTTTTTGGACACAATGTGAGATGAGCTCATTAAAGGACCATGAATCCTTTTAACAATTGTAGCTTACCTTGAATTAACTAAAGTGTGCTGGAAGGGATATCAGAACCAAGTGCACTAACAAGTTTTCAAATAAATCCAACTTGAGTACTTTTAGTTTTGAAGCAATGTGAGACATTTTCATAATGTACTCTCGTATGTTTCATTTTTCTTTGTACCTTATTGTGATAAGGTTTGCCAAAAGTGTACTAATTTCAGCATTTTTTGGCAAACTTCTTCTCAAGATCCTCAAAGAAACCCTTAACCGTAATCGTCTTATCGGACATGGTACCCTGAAATGCTTCTAGAATATCACGCTTTATGACCATCAAGCTTGTGCGGTTTGATCGTTCCACTTTTCCATCTCCCTTTTGTCATCAGAGGTAATTTTATTAGTAAGTGCAGTAGGTTGATCAACCCGTAAAGTAAGGTCCAGATCCATGACTCCGAGAACAATCATCACGTTCTCTTGCCCTGCCTTAAAATTGGTGTCGTTAAGTATTAGAATTGAATTGATGCTAGCATAGATATTGGTAGCAGAACCTGATACTGAATTAGAGAATAATTAATTGGAAGAGCTCACGATCCTTAATATGCAAATAATAATTTCAAATAATGGTATGGCTAATCACAAGATACCTATCACAACATCAATATTTAGTCTTTGGACAAAAATATTGACTTGTAAGTGGTATTCTTGGTGTAGTGATCAAACACTAACAATAAAGAAACATGTCGATCAATAAATCTTTCTTTGGACCGATTTATTGATCACACGTTAAATCAAAGAATCACCACATGTTTATTACCATAGGTGTATCTGTAATTCGGCCAAATATTGACATTCTTTTTGCCCGATCAAATATTCATATAAATAACACACATACACTAACACATTTTAATATTCTAAGTTAATAAATTTCCACAATAGAGGTTGTTTTGAAAATATGTTTCTTCAATTAATTCACTTTCAAATATTATACATTTCAAAAGAGTTCCTTGTACCAAAGTTTGAAAAAGAAAATCATTGGATTTACATATTTAATATATCTAAAAACTTTAGGAGCCTAAGGGTTAATAATTCAAAACTTTAGGGATAAAAAATTAATTATTCAAAACTTTAATGGTCAATAATTAATTATTCGAAACTTTAGCGGTCCAAAAATTAATTATTCAAAACTTTAGGGGTCAATTTAAATAAATTCTAACTTTTAGGGGCTTAATTATAAAATTCAGAATTTTAATAACCCAAATTAATTAATTTTCAAATTTCAGAGACTGGATTATTAGACCAGAACTTTAAAGGTCCAATTGGATGAATTTTAACCTTAAGGGGCAGAAGATTTAAAACTTAACCCTAATATGAAATTGCAAATAAAGACCTGAAAATACCAAATTCCCAACACAAGCCCCCGCCCCAAAATTCAACCAACCTGAAAACCCTAATTTTTTTTTGCTGAAGAACTCGGCGCCGCCCCCAAAACCCGAAACAGCGCTCGCCACTGCAACACACAGCGGTGCTGTGTGCTGCTGCATACGTCGTCGACGCTGCTACATCGTAGCGTCGCGCGGCTGTCGAAATTTAAAAAAAAAAGAACTGAAATTCTGGAAAACATACCGAATAATTTTCAAATTTAACAAAATTGATATTGGAATCGTTAAATTTGAAAATAATTAAATATCAAGAATCAAATTAAAATTTCTATTCTCAATGATTCAACATGAATATGATTTGATACCACTTGTTGGAAAAATATTTTACCGTCATAATGATCGTTTATGTTGGATTATCAAGAATTCTTGAATCAAAGTAGAAGCATACTTGAATCAGACACGATTAATGCAATAAATGAATCCTACAGTTTTAGTCTTCCAGATCAACATGTAGTTCTTTATTTTTCTCTGATAATGGGAGTCAAAATAGAATGAACAATCACGTATGATCCGGAGACCCTAACCGTATACATACATAAACGAATGGTCCATTGACTTAATTCGATCCATCATGAAATTAGGAACATACCTAGTCCCTACACATAAAGGCTCATACTTTAATTAGATATTTCAAAACTCAAAATATCGAAACTTTATCAGATCATTTTAAACATGCTTAATCAAAATTGATAGTCTTGAATTTAATACACAATATTTCACACATAAGCTTATATGTTTGATTAAAATCCTTACATGGGGAACTTGGGCTATAACAAGGAGACCTAAGTGGTCGAATCCTTGGCCTTGGGTACTTGGGGGCCTAAGCATATGCCATGTAAGCACCAGGGTGAGGATTTGGAAAAGGCTGCATGAGTGTGCATGGTCGGAGACCTAGGTTTTTTTAGGTTAGACTTGGGAGTTGTATGGTGTCATCAAAAACTTGTCACCTTGATAGCTTCTATTACCTCTTTGGACTCAAACCATACCTCTTTTAAGGGATAAATTCATTCTCGAGAATAATTAGGTCTATCTGTAGCCTTATATACATCGTCAAGCTATTATTTGTCATTTAAGTGATAATCCATGACCTTGCCACCTTGGACAAGACCTTGCGAGGCCAACCAAGGCATCAAGCATGCTTAGTGATTTGTTGAGACTTGAACATGTTTTATGTGCTTATTCGAGATAAGGCAATGTGAAGTTAGATAATGTTAAATGATTTTTTATGAATCTTATCATGGATGACATGAAATATCTAATAAAACGAACATCTAGAAGTAGCAAATTGCATCTATCAAGTTATATTTTTATATATTAGAAAACAAACAATGTTATATTTAATGAAAATGGATTTGTAATTAACTAACAAAATCACCAAATTTATGGGATTGGGATCAAATTAAGATATTCTAAACTTTTAAGTCGCTAATTACATACAGTAATAACTAATTACGATCGAATTAAAAGATTCTGGCTGGAGAGCTTTCCACAAAAAGGAGGTGGGTGCACGTGTAAGCAACTCACTCTCCCTACAATGGCGGCCATGAAAGCTCAAACCTGGGATCGCCACTCCCACATAAACGGCCCTCCCTTTTCTACTACTATGCTTTGGTTTTTCTCTTACTTTTACTTCTCTTCCATCTAGTCACATTATTTTTTTTTCACGAATCTAGACTTAGGTTTTTCAAGAACTCGGCGAATTATAATAAATATCCATGTCGATACGGTTAATTCTTTCAGTAATCCGAAGATGGAAGCACTACATTCTTAATGTAGTTGAAAAAATATAGGATTTTTTTTTTTTTTTAGTTTTTAACGATTGTTGAGTTCAAATCAAGGAAACAATAGTACAGCTGTCCATGTGCTGTGCCTAAATGGCAAAGAAGAAAGTGGTAAAATGTTTGGGGCGAAGCAGATTATAGTATTGATGTATTCGATTGGTGGGTGGTAGAGAAAAAAATTTATGGCTCCAGGTACCGATACTTCCCCTGGTTGCGGTGGTGAATTTGAAAACGGGGTTTTCAAAGAAAATAAAAATGCACCCTTTATAGAAGAGGAAAATCATGAGGAATATGATAACACAAACCAGGCGAAACCAGGGCGGCCACCTCGAAATCTTCCTGTTATGCGCCATTGCAATAGCCAAGCAATGTTGGCAGGTACATCAAAATTGGTGAGTAGATCCTTAGTATCTAATCCTCACGTTTCTTTTTGTGATATAAGATCTTTTACCTTGTTGAATGATGTGGGATCTTCTGGATGTGAATTTCTAACATTTGGATAGTACACTAGATCAAGTTTGTAGTAACTAAATTTCATATTTGCTATTGTAATTGGTTGGAGTTAGCTATTAACTTGTCTGGATGTGTGCTTTTTAGGCTTGTACGATTTTAAAGTATTTTAGATTCATTACTTATCCATAAGGTAAGTAGGAAGAGAAAATTGTAGTTGACTGTAAGAAAATAATTTGATCTCAGTTATATTTTCAAAATGTTATACAGGCCATAATTGATCAATCTATGGATACTACATATTGTGGTTTAAGAAACAAGTTTTTACAGATTGCTGAAATTGTAGTACTAGTTAGTTTCTTTACAGGAATTGCTATGCTTTAATGATTTGAATAGCCTCGTTGTAGCAGTAGTTGAGGGTGAAATTGATTCATATAAATAAACAAGTTGGTTTTTTGTTTAAGTTGTTTTACATCTTGTGAGATAATGAAAAAGTATTTTTTCCAAGTTCAACGGATCTTGAACTGCTAGTTTCTTTGCATCTACTGATCTACAACTTGGATGTGAAAGTCCATATTCCTTATCATTATATTGGTTATTTTATTAGTACTACGGCTTATTAAAAAGTAATGTACATTTTTTATCTGATTAATCAAAATCATTGGATTCAAGTCTCCATCAGGTGAGAATACTGGATTTTTACCTGCCTTCCGCTCGGGCAGCTGTTCTGAGAAGGGACCAAAGCAATATATGGAGGATGAGTATGTTTGTGTCGATAATCTTTGTGAGCATCTTGGCGCGGTTGACAGTTTTCCTTCTCCTGGAGCATTTTATGGGGTCCGTTACTTTCTTTCTGTTTAGAGTTATTTTTCTTATCTGGATTGGGAGTCGAACTAATGAAGAAGTAATTCTTTTAAAGGAAAATGGAAAAACTTATTGATCACATTAAGCATAAATTCGACGTGATCAAGTACGAATATTTATGCCTGATTTTATGTTTTTAACCATATTCCACCTTGCATATTTGTTGATTGAATTCACAAGTTTGACATAATTCTGCATTGATTCAAAACCTTTTATTTTCTGTGTGGTAACAAATTTAAGAAGAAATCTTAGATAATGTATGTCTTGTAGAATTGTTTCAGTGAGTTGAAGGACCAATTATTCCTTGCACATAAGACAGGAAATGCTCAACTGTGTACCTAATAATACAGTAATGGGCTTGTTACGAGTTCATGGACTTTCTTATTCGCTTACAGGTGTTTGACGGTCATGGTGGGGTTGATGCTGCATCTTTCACCAGAAAGAACATCCTTAAATTCATTACTGAGGATGCCCATTTCCCAAGTGGGGTAAAAAGAGCAGTCAGGAATGCTTTTATTAAAGTTGATCATGCACTGGCCGATGCTAAGTCTCTTGATCGTTCTTCTGGTACTACTGCTCTGACCGCTCTTATTTTAGAACGGTAAGCAACTGAGCTGCTTTCAAGTTACATCAGCCTATAATATGTAACTGGTGCTGTGTTCAAGTGACACGTTCATAGATTGATTTTCTAAAACATGATTATCTAATTGCTGTTTCTGCATTATCATTTCTGATGGATAAAAATGGATTATTTTTGAAACCTGTGCAAAAATAAATGACATCCACAAATAAATGATTTTGTTATTGATGTTCTCCTTATTTAGTTTGCAACCGGATATGTATAAGATAATCTCCTCCAATTCCTCTGTTCCTGATTCAACAAAACCGAAATACCCTCTGCATCAGTAGTTGTTTCTGATAACACATGTAAAGATAGATGATAGTAATATATTATGCAAGTTTAAAATCCTGCTAATAGGAAGCGACCAGAAGGCATTTGATATTTGTCGTTCTCTAACGTATGTTAGATGAGAATGTATCCTGGGTGTTGTTGAGATCCGAAATTTGTTTATGATACTAGTGTGAGTATTTGCTGAATAGTTAAGGTTACCATGAACACAAATTTCCAGCTTATCCATCTCTCCAAACCTTAAGATATTGTGTCCAACAATCTTCCTCAGCCACTGTGAAGTTTAAGATTAAGTCACAAATATGTAATATCTTCTTCCTTGACATCATTCTATAAATTAGATCTGCTTGCAGTATGCCACCTCTCCTATACATCTCCTTTTAGGTGGACTTTCCGAATCTCGAGCTGCTCATTTATATACTTCATCTTTGGATCTCGTAAATCTTAGTTTTCTATCCAACAAATTGAAGCTTTAGTTCAGAAAGTAATTGTGTATAAACTTAAAAATGAAAGAAGCTCATGCCAGCATGTCTAATTTGGACAAAGCTGTTCTCATTCATGAATTTATTGTCCTTTCTTCTCTTTACTTCATGTATAACATCGAGTATTCTTCACTTAAACTTAGGACCGCGGTTTTGAAACCTTTGGTTTTGGGTTCACGTGATTTAGGTTTCAATTGTTTCAATCGAACCAAACAGTTTGGAAATGTTTCTATTATTTTTCGATAGTTAAAATCGCTTAAAATCAAACTGAACCGTTCACCCAATTTTTTCAAAAAAATTACTTATTTTACTTAGGATATTCAATAAATTTACTTGCTTGTCGGCTTCTATTGACTCTTTAGGAAATTAGTAATTTATTTATGATAATATTTTTTTACCTAAAGAAATAAATTGCAAGCTTAAGTGAGTGTTTGGCACCCATTTTAATGGGAATAGAAATTTTGGAATAGTGATTGATGGGAGAATATGTGGTGAAAAAGTGATGAAAAGTTTTAGATTTGTGTGTAATATTATTTTATTTGAAGAATGTGATGTTGAAATGAAGAAAGAAAAAAAATTAATAAGAATGGGTGCCAAACATGGGCTAAATGTTACGGTAGAACCTTGTATTAATTTATTGATTTAAGCTTGTAATGAAACAATTATATTAGTATTTTAACGTCAATCATGTATATTTAGAGGGTTTTAATTTAAATATTATAGAGAAATTTCAAATCAATATATTTATTATTTGACTCGTTTGAAAGGTGTTATTTTTAGGTCGCTAAAGCCGTGGTTTGAAACCAAATCAAACTGCAAAATTGGTTTGGGATGAAAATATTCGAAAGCTGCCTAAACCAAACTGTGTTGACACGTGCTAAAATGACATGTTCATTTCTATGTGAATTTGCAGGACTATGATAATTGCTAATGCTGGGGATTCCCGGGCTGTGTTGGGGAAAAGAGGAAAAGCTATTGAACTGTCAAAAGACCACAAACCTGATTGTACCTCCGAAAGACTGAGGATAGAAAAGCTCGGGGGTGTCATTTGTGATGGCTATCTAAATGGCCAACTCTCAGTTGCTCGTGCTCTTGGTGACTGGCATATAAAGGGCTCTAAAGGTTCAAAGTGCCCGTTAAGCCCTGAACCGGAGCTGGAAGAGGTGGTTATAACAGAGGAAGATGAGTTCATAATAATTGGTTGTGATGGTTTGTGGGACGTGATGAGCAGCCAATGTGCAGTAACTATTGTAAGGAAGGAGCTGATGCTGCATAATGATCCCGAGAAGTGCTCCCGAGAGCTTGTGAGGGAGGCACTCAAACGCAACACCTGCGACAATCTAACAGTTATCGTGGCTTGTTTTTCTCCAGATCCTCCACCTCGGATTGAAATTCCGAAATCACATAGGAGGAGGAGCATATCTGCTGAAGGGCTGGATCTTTTAAAGGGTGTCTTGAGTAATATCTAAAAAATGATACTATTTTCTTGCACGATTAGATAGCTGAGTTTGCAATGCTGTTTGGGGATTTTCTGAATGTCAGCTGTCTCCATTGCATAGAGTATAGGAGTTGACATATGTTATCCTTGAGTGTTTCTTCGTCTTTGGAAGCATCAGGGCAGTTGGTTATAATTTCCAGTATTAGAGATTAGATGGATTTTTAGTAGTCAGTGTATCGTTTCAATAATGATGTTAATAAATATTTTTCTTCAATGTTATGTTTGGTACATCTTACTATGGCCTGTTTGGTGTAGATTAAAATCTACCAAAAAACCTCTAATTAAAGTTCACTAAGCCCGTATTTGACAGTCATTCTTTCAAAAGAATGAGTTTTTGAACAGTAAATTTTTTAAGAATGCGTGGTTAAAAAGTAAGAAAATGTTTTGAATTTAGTGAATAATATTTTATTGTGAGAATGTGTTGTTAAAAATAAGTATATGAATTTTTGTTTTCCAAAAGAATGATTGCCAAACAAGGATTAATTTTAATCATATATTTTACGAATCAATTTTTATCAAAATTTACTAAAATTCTTATTTAAATCAACACCAAGAAGAGCTATATTGTATTGATTTTTTAAATTTTTATATTCTTTTCGTGTTCCAACTTTGCTATCATTATTATTTTATTTATGATTGTCAAAATTATATAACGCCTATTTGAAAAAATTAAAGTCAAAAATTATTTTATAAATTAAGAAGATACTTTAAATATATTTTAATTTTTTTTTTGAAAATATTTTGTTCAATTAAAAGAACTTTTAAAGAAAGTTGGTAAGATAATTTTTTTTTTTTCAAAAACTCTTATACAAAAAATAAAAAGAAAAACATATTTTATGCCGAATGGGCCCTAAGCCCCTACTTGGTGAAAATTAAAATCAAGATTTTAAATCAATTCAAAGTTAACAATTAATTTTGGTCTACGTGGAATAATGAGATTTAACAATTCAATTTTTATGAGAGACAGAAAGGAAAGTGAGAGAAATGTGAGGGATAATGAATGTTGAATAATGAAATTTGACAATTCAATTTTCACGAGGGAGGGAGAGGAAAGTGAGATAAACGAGTGACTAAAATTAATTAGTATTATTTATCATTACGATGACTGCCACATTATCTATATTTCATCATCGTGAATTCGTGATAATAAATATCATTACTGATTAATTTTAATAATATATTTTATGAGATTTATAATTTTTTAACTATACATCGGATTGATTTTTATCAAAATTTATTAAAAATCTTATTTTAATCATCGTGGACCTAAATATCATCATAAAAGATTTTGTAAACAACCCGAAACCTATACGCTGCCGCCATTTCGCATATCCATGTCCACTCTGAAAGAGATCCTCACCAGGCGGCCGGTGGCTGCGACGATCCGCCTAACGGTTCCGGCGGGAGGGGCAAAGCCGGCGCCTCCGGTGGGTCCGGCTTTGGGTCAGTACCGGCTGAATCTGATGGCCTTCTGCAAGGACTTCAATGCGAGGACCCAGAAATACAAGCCCGATACGCCGATGGCGGTTACCATAACGGCATTCACGGACAACACTTTCGAGTTCATCGTCAAGTCTCCTTCCGTCACTTGGTACCTGAAGAAAGCGGCGGGCGTCGAAAATGGAAGCAGCCGGCCGGGTCACGTGACAGCCTCCACTATCACTCTCAAGCACGTGTACGAGATTGCAAAGATCAAGCAGAGTGATCCTTTCTGTCAGTACATGTCCTTGGAGTCCATTTGTAAGTCCATTATTGGGACCGCTAATTCCATGGGGATTCAGGTCCAGAAGGAGCTCGATTAGTTTCATTCACTGTTTCACACTGACTCGAATTTAGTAATTGTAAGTGAGTAATGGGTTATAAAGGGAATGTGTGGTTCCCATTCTGTGATCTTGGTTTTATTTTTATACTGCTCTGTCCTGAAGGATTCAGATGTGTTGATTAGGTTAGATGTTTAGCACAAGAAGGATAAATTCTTGAGCAGCATGTTTGAATTTATGTCACTATCTTTTTAATTTTTTATCAAATTTTGAATTAACTTCCTAATGACATTAAATTAACATGACTCCAGGGAAATATGTTTGCTTAAATGCTTCAAAGAAAATAATGATAATTGAATTTATGAAGCTATCTTTTTAATTTTTTATCAAATTTTGAATTAACTTCCTAATGACATTAAAATTACCTGACTCCAGGGAAATATGTTTGCGTTAATGCTTCAAAGAAAATAATGATAGGTACAGTAATATAACATATTGAATTGAAGGAGCTAGCATGAGGGAACTATTTACATTTAAATCCTAGATTTTTATTTATTCTGAGTTTCACTCAGAAAGAAATCATTGAGGACCATAGAGATTATCTTCATAATAAAAGCAGTGTGTTTGACTTCATCTCATTCCATTATTGTAGCTTAAACATACTAGATGCACATATCACGACGATGGTCTCCAATAATCGGTTTTTCTTTCGGTTCTAGTAGAACTTGATGTGCTTAAAAGATACTGGAATGGATCAAATCAAATTACTTTCTTTTTTATTTTCTGGATAAATATCATTGATATAGATATTGAAACATGAATTTCGACGTTTTTAGTTTTGTTGGTTTCATAAAGTCCATCCATCTAAGCAACCTGGGGGATGTTGGGGATGGATGGGTGAAGATCCTTATTGATCTCATGGCTTCCATTTGTGAGATCCAAATTCTTGATTTATTGTTGAGCTCTTGCAGTCCGAGTAATTTCTCTATTTAAGACTTTGATGCTATGTTTATGTTGTGCAATCTGGGATTATCTCAATGATGGCCTTCAGTAACTTTGGGAAACCGCATATCAGAATGGAGACGAAAATTAAGTCTCTATTTGGCAAAATTTATAAATCATTTATATATTGTCAAACTTCATTTTCAATCATACATTCCAATGGATCCACAAGTAACCCATCACTCATTTATATTCATATATAAATTAAACTGTTTGTAAATTGTTCCTAAACGGAGGCTAAAATGTTGCACATCCTTAGCGCTGTTATGATATCAATCAAATCTAGTATATCCACGGCTTTTTATACTACTTTACTACCACATTTCTGGATTGATAGGGAAATTATGTGATTTATTCTTGATGCCATTTTCCATCTCATGAAGAATTTTGAGGTCAGAGTCATCTACAAATTACTTGTTTCAAGTTCTTATTGCAATGACCCATTCGGTGACTTTCTCGGTCACCCTATTTTACAAAGTTGTTAGTCATAGAAATAGGCAAAACATTCTATTTTTACATAGTTGAGAATTGACTTTAATCAATTACCTACCCACCATGCAGATGTTATTCTGCAGAAAAGAAGAAGTCTAAAAAATTTCTTCACTGAAGAACAGGTTGGAACACCTATCAATGAACTAATTCCCAAATGGAAAATTACCTTCAAAACTCCGTTATATCCAACATGAATGATTCCATCTTCAATCACATCAAGGCACGCACGGTGTCGAGGCAGATTTTTAGAGGTCTGTTTGACTTGTTATCGTGCCATTTTTAGTGTATCTTGCCCTTCAGATTGGGGGAGATCGTATCCAAGATTTTTTGAGTTCTGTGAGGACATTGTATCCAAGGTTTGCCCCTCGTGGCAATGTCTAATGGCCCTTCCCGAGATTCTTTCAGCAATTCTTGAGAAGGCACAGTAGCATCAAAATGATCAAGATTGTCTCCTTCTTCTGAAGTTTTGGTCTAGATGAGTATAAGAAGTACAAAGGGTAGCAGTAATATTACAAAAAAATCTTATTCAAAGAGAGAGGTAAAACGCTTTAGAAAGTACACTGTTGTATAAAACCGTTTGAAGTTGGGTGCCCAACATGAACTAGAATTTCGGTGCCCATATGTGTTTTTCACCCTTGTGGTAGAGATGGAAGTTTTTAGGAATACAAATCAACTAGAGTATTAAAGAGGAGCTCCCTGATTATCGAGTGTAGAAATGTTTTACTAAATCCAAACTTGAAAAAAAAAATTCTTCTATTGTGATCCAAGTAATTTGCCTGTGAAAGACATTGATGCTATTTTATGATGTGCAATATGGAGTTATTTCAATGATGGACTTCCACTACTCTTGGAAATTGCATATCAGAATGGAGATGATAAATAAAATGTTATGCATCCTCTTATCGTAATGTTGCATATGTATGCCGTTACTTGAGTATCACATTCCTGAATTGACAAGGAACTCGTGTGATTTAATCATGATGCCATTTTCCATTTCACGAAGAATTTTGAAGTCAGAGTGATCTATATTTGAGAGTTCTTATTGCTATACAGACCCACCTTCTATCCCGTTTAAAATATGTGAATTTACAGTATCTGTAAGTTTCACTTTGTGAAGCTTCTTTGATGCCATGGTGGTGGATTGACCCAAAATCTGTCTTAAATCCTTTGTTGGATTGTAATAGCTCATGGATTTCTTTATGGTAAATTAGTACTTTTCACTTGCGAATTTTACTTCCTCAAGGGAGACTTGCATGCATATCTTATGCTCTTTTTGTTCTTTTATGATGAAACAGAGAGTTCATAGATTGACAATTTCCACATCAAGGTTGAGAAGGATGGCTGAACTTGACGGGCTTGTCTGAATTGTTAAAAAAAAAAAAGAAATCATGTTCTTTAATCTATGTGGCCAGAAAAGAATGTCTACATGTGTTACAATTATCTTAAATTGTGCTAGGTGTAGACTTTTAGTTGATAAAATTCACAAGTAGAAGAATTCTTTTGGCAATAGATCTTTGGCGCAGATTGTGTAGCTTGAGCTATATTGGCATTGTGAAGTACTGTATTGGCACACGTTTTATGATCTTCTTATGCTACAGTGGCCTGATTATGTGAAGGCACATAGAAATATCTGGTACTACAGGTTGTGGTTGTACAGGCTTCATATCTAGATTTTGGTGTGCTATATATTGCTAAACCTTGAAGCGACTTGTTTTAAACTACCAACTTGCACTGCTGGTCCTAAATCCAGAGAGGAAGCTATCAAAGGATTGCTTTTAGTAGTATCAAGCAAAAACCATTGAAAAATCTACATATTTCCATGGTCAGATACTAGGATTTTTATACTGTAATATGAGATTCCTGCATGTGTGTCCTCAGGTTTTGACTTGCCCCTTTTGGCTGCAGCGTGCACATTGATGAGGTCGTCGTTGAATAAAAAATCACGAATCCTTGGAACTTTTAAATTGTGTACGTAAATTATTGCTTGAATTATTTTTGTGGGGAGAATGTTTTATATGGTTGTGATGGTTGTTTTGAGATATTTAGAGAAGCATGAATACTGTGATGTTTCCCATTTGAGGGTGCGTGATTTCGATTGTTAATTATTGCCTCGAGAATAATGCTATTTATCACCCCGTGGGATGTAATAGTATTATTCTTGCATCAAATATCTGTTATACTGTAAAAGGGGCTTGCAAAATATCTAATACTGTTAATGTGGTGGTTTATGTGTCATTGTCAAGACCGAGTGCATGTTCCTTGTACATAACCTGTTGTACATAATCTTTCTGAGGATTATTGGTTTTGTTCTTTACACATTAGAGCAGCAATGCACTGGCTCAATTAGCTGGAACAGCTGCTTTGATTTTGCACCCTATGAAATTAGTGATATTTGCCTTGGGTCACTAATCTACGCAAAAAAGTGTGAATAAGTCCCCCAACCAATAAATCACAGTCCAGGATTTTGCATTCTGAATTGACTTTAGATAGGCATGTACTTAAGGGTAAATAGGATTAATTTCGTTCACGGTCACTGTACTTAGATACAATTTTTAATTGGATTCACTATAATCTTGTATCAATTGGATCGCTTTAACTTTTGTCTCAATTTAGACCACTTTCTTCAATTCCATCACATTGTTTAAGAGACACGAAATCTATAAATTGAGACAAAATTAAAATGTAATATTCAGTCGACACAAAATTAAAATATAATGATCAATTGACCCAAAATGAAGTGTACCAACTCAATTGAAAATTGAGTCGAAGTACAATGGCAGCGAATAGAATTACCTCATTAAATTTTTATCACTTATTAAACTTAAATCTG
This sequence comes from Fraxinus quadrangulata, assembly GCA_903798255.1. Lineage (NCBI taxonomy): Eukaryota > Viridiplantae > Streptophyta > Magnoliopsida > Lamiales > Oleaceae > Fraxinus > Fraxinus quadrangulata. The sequence goes on from CAIGRB010023771.1 coordinate 44,890, forward strand.
AATAAAGAAAACTGCAAAGGGAGAAATCCCTATGCCACTTCCATTTTTTTTCAGCGTAGATTTTGAAGAGCTCGGCATGGATTTTGCAATGGGGCGAGCAACACACTACTCACCACCTTCTTCAATCTTCACGTCAGATTTGAGAGATAAGAAAGAGCGCAAACTCGTCTTCTCACGCGACAATTTACCATTAATTCAGACAAACATTCTCTATGGTTACAATTAAAAGGTTGAAGGTTTTGCTTTTAAGATTTGAAGGTTGGGGACTCACTTTTCAGAAAGGTTAAGAACTCTCTTATGCAAATTTTCGTAGTAAGTTTGATGGTGATTAGTGCAATTTCTCAATCATGAAGATCCTTGTTGTGATGAGTTCTTTTTTTTTTTCCCTATTAAATTTATTTAATAAATTAAGTATTTACCCATGAGGTTGGGAAGTGCAACTTTTAGCCGCTGTTTCATGGTCATTATTGAGAAAAAAATGTTTTGAATAATAATTTAAACTCTCTTATGCAAATTTTCGTAGTAAGTTTGATGGTGATTAGTGCAATTTATGAAGATCCTTGTTGTGATGAGTTCCGTTTTTTTTTTTTCCTATTAAATTTATTTAATAAATTAAGTATTTACCCATGAGGTTGGGAAGTGCAACTTTTAGCCGCTGTTTCACGGTCATTATTGAGAAAAAAATGTTTTGAATAGTAATTTTTTCAAAGAATGTGTGGTTAAAAAATAGGAAAAAAATTTAAATTTATATGTAAAATATTTTATTACGTGAATATAGAAATTAAAGAGTTTTATTTCAAAAAGAGAGAACAGTTACTTAAATATAAATGAAAATTAAGTTGCAAAAAGTTTGTAAATCAGGGACCAATGGAGTAATTTTATTAAAAAATGAATAAAACTTATGTTTATTTAACATAAAATATTTGTCTCAGTGAACCCTTTATTTGACCTATCAACAGAGTATCTCAAATTGATATAAATAAACCCATAAATATTATTTTTAAATTAAAAATTAGATGTGAACGTGATATAACATCTAAAGTTATTAAAAGAAAAATAAGCTCTGGAAGTCCTTTATCTTCGGCTTTCATGAATACTTCCTTCAACTTGACATTGTTGACAATCCTTTCAAATCATAGCAGCCCCATATTGATATCAATAATCTTCCTCTCCCAATTCCTCGAATTCATTCAAATACAGATATAAGAAAAAATCATTCAAATTAATTTCGATCTTCAACAAATTGCAAATCTAACCAGATAAAAATCTCATCTTCTCGATTTTAATTCATCAAAAATTGTTGATTTTTATAGATGGGTTTCGAGAAAGATGAAGCAAGCACATCCTCCCATGTCCTCAATGTTCCCAGAGAAGACACTCCACTGATGTCCAAGAATGAAAACCATTTATCTTCACGCCCTAAGACCTTTGCTAATGTCTTCATAGCCATAGTTGGAGCTGGGGTCCTTGGCCTCCCCTATACATTCAAGAAAACAGGTTGGCTCATGGGACTTCTAATGATCTTCTCCGTGGGGTTTCTCACTTACCATTGTATGATGCTTCTTGTCTACACTCGCCGCCGGCTTGAAACCCATCTCAAATTTGCGAAGATCTCTTCTTTTGGTGATCTGGGATTTGCAGTATGCGGCCCCATCGGCCGATTTGCTGTTGATGCCATGATTTTACTGTCCCAAGCTGGTTTTTGCGTTAGTTATACCATTTTCGTAGCTAACACTTTGGCTTTTATTTTGAATCATTCTTCTTCTGCAAATCCGAACCCTAGAATCTTGGGCTTTTCCCCCAAGGTTTTCTACATCTGGGGCTGTTTTCCATTCCAACTGGGATTGAATTCAATCCCAACACTGACCCATCTGGCCCCTTTGAGTATTTTTGCTGATGTTGTTGATATTGGAGCCATGGGGGTTGTGATGGTTGAAGATGTACTGATATATCTTAAGAACAGGCCTGTATTGGAAGCATTTGGTGGGTTCAATACGTTCTTCTATGGCTTAGGTGTAGCTGTATACGCATTTGAAGGAATTGGAATGATTTTGCCATTGGAAGCAGAGACCAAAGACAAGAACTCATTCGGAAAAGTGTTGGGCCTTTCCATGGCTGTTATTTCTTTAATGTTTGGAGTATTTGGAGCGTTGGGTTACTTTGCATTTGGTGAGGAAACCAAAGACATAATCACTACAAATCTTGGGCAGGGCCTATTGAGCAGCCTGGTTCAATTAGGTCTCTGTATAAACCTTTTCTTTACGTTTCCACTGATGATGAATCCAGTGTATGAAGTAATTGAAAGAAGATTCTGGGAAGGCAGGTACTGCTTGTGGCTGAGATGGGTTATGGTTTTTGTGGTGAGTTTAGTGGCATTACTGGTTCCAAACTTTGCTGATTTCCTGTCTCTTGTTGGGAGCAGTGTGTGTGTTGTTTTGGGATTTGTGTTGCCTGCTTTGTTTCATCTGTTGGTGTTCAAGGAAGAAGCTATGCGTTGGCATGTAATGGCTGTGGATGTGGCACTCATAGTTTTTGGTTTAGTTTTTGCTTTGTATGGAACTTGCTCTTCCTTGGTAGAGATTTTAGTGGTAAAGGATTGACAAGGAGTGATTAGAACTAGTTGCTTTTCAGTGTTTTTCAAATTGTAAAACACAGTACAATCAAGAAATGTTATAATATTCAATTTCTGTTGGTAGTTTCAAAAATTACTTTTGTATCCGTGGCAATCAATTTGAGTTGATGCTATTTATCAGTTGTAGCCTACTGTTGAACATGGCATGTGTCTTCATTTAATGTAGTTTCTATTTGGCATGTAATCATACATGTCCTCCATTAACATGGTAAGAGGGTTTCATCAATTAACACTGGCTAGCAAATTTTTTTTTTTTCTTGACAATTCCATCATGCTCGTGTCCATCTTCACCACCACCCCTGACCCCCCAGCTCCAATGTTCTGAGCATCCTACTCCTCTTCTCCCTCTCTCCTATCTCCACATCCCCATCTCGTGTTCTGCTGATCCTCCACCTACTTCCGAAAAGTAAAAAAGTGGGAGGGCAGAGTAAGTAAGAAAAGTGACTGGGGAGAGGAGAGGATGAGGGGCAGTGGGGAAGGTGAGACACCAGGGTTGGGAGCAAGTCTAAATTTTGCTACCCCGCCATTCCCCACGCTCCACTCTAATCTCCTGATGTGTACTTTTCACAAGCTATAATTGTATGTCATGTCCCCGTCAAACTATGCACCACTAGAGCATTACATTTTGCTAATCAATGAAATCACAGCCCTCTTTTCCTCGTCAAAGGCGAGGAGGAAAATAAGAGGAAAAAGCTCGTCACAAAAACTCATCGATCACATAAGAACGTTAAAACTGAAGATAAGTCGAAAGACAAGTGCCTTAACTTGAGAGTGTTGAAAGAGGAATTCCCAAGATTACTTGCAATGTAAAATCGAGTGGTTGGCTCTATAAATTATTAGAGCGTAAATTTGAAGTTACTAATCATATTCGCAATTGAATATAGATTTTGAGGAATTAGAGATCTCAGTAAAGGGCATTTCAGTCTGAGGTTGGCACATAAGCTACAATATCTATGAAAGTAACGACATCGCATTAGAAGAACATTATTTTGTTCCATAATTCGAGCAATGTCTTACTTCAGTTTCAATTTCAATTATGCAAAGATAGTCAATTTCTTTAAGTAACTTAGTCTGCGTTCAAAATTTATTAATTTTTAATTATGCAAAAGTTAGTATCTGTTCTCTTTACCATTTTCAATCCGTTTTCTATTTTCGAATTTTCAAAATAGTGAAAGCATGTTTTTTTTCCCATTTTCGAAAACATGTTTTTGAAAACAAGTTAAAAATTTACAAAGAAAACTCAAAATGACAAATTTGTCATTTTTGGTGTTTTCAGTTATATTCAAGTCAAAATTTTCAAAACGTGCTTTGAATGTTTTCAAAATAATTTTTCAAAATGTCAAAAAAAAAACACATTTTCAACAATTTAAAAATAGAAATTCAAAACACAAAACTCAAAACATTATAAATGAAACACAAAGAAAACGCCCTGAATGTTTTCATTGCATGTCTCTTTCTCCTCGAGTTATCTTCATCCTCTTCACTCACATTAATTTCTTTCTTTTTGAATGCTTTCTTCCTGTATTGGCGATGTGTCTGAAGTGTGACTGCGGACTCGATTTTCAATCTTTTTGGCATATGTTGGATCTGTTGGACGTGCTTGAACTTTTCTTTTCAGATACGGGTGAATTTGTAGCTCTTTGCCTCTTTGGTTTTGGAGGTTATTTTTTAGGAATCTGTTAAAAAATAAATAATAAATTAAGCATTTCAATTATTCACTAGTTTCGTCGTCATTTTCTTCCTCCTCCATCTCTTCACCTTGAAAAGTAATCGATGATGCATTTTGCTTCTGCTACGTGAAATGCCCCATCTCATAAATTTATAGTGACCTACAACTTCTTACACCTTCATTTCAGTTCCATGTTAGTTGGAAAATAAAAATCCATCAAATTCATAGTAATACATTTTCCATGAAAACAAAGAAAATGCAGCTTAAAATGGCTGTACTTTGGAATTCGATTTTCATTTCTATGTTACAATCAAACGGTCAATGTGAAATTCGTTTTTATCGGGACATTTTTCATGAAATTCGTTGCAATCAAACAGGATCTTAGAATTTTTCTCTATAATTTGACATCTAAGTATTTTTTCCAAGTGCATATGGAGCGTTAAATGTCACATAGCTTTGCATAAAAATCTTCCGACTTTTCGTCATCTTTTTTGTGGGCAACTTGCAACGTGTCCCACGCTTCCTCCGCGATATCACATGTAAAAATTAAGCGAGACTGATTAGCATTGAAAATGGTAAATATGACATTTAAAGCTTCAGAATTGTTAATACAAAAATTAAAATAAGCAGTTCCCGTTCCCACAATTTTAGCTCCTAACTTTATTATTATAAATGTCAGCTCGTAACCTCGAAAAAATAATATTCAAAACCCATTCATCAATCGATCTTAGCTTTAATTTTAATTTTTTTTTTTTCGGACTTTCAAGTAATACATAATTTGTTCCATCTAACATTGGAGGCTTAGACAATGTATTACTATCCATATCTAGGTTTGTGGATCTTCACCTAGAATTAGGTGAATTTGATCTGATACAAATATTGAAGTCTAGACCCAAATAGAATTGAATATGTGGTATGTACAACATTTAATTTGACTTAATGGGCTCGTTGGTTTATATGTTACATTAGAATTTATTTTCGAAGTTTTACCACTTATTTATTAAATGTCAAAATTTCGATTTCTACAAGACTTAAACTAAAACGTGCAACTAAAATTCATATTCAATTTTAGCGTACTCAAATGAACTTAAATTTGATCAATGTTCGACACTCTAAATTTCATAGTTCGATCAATGTTTTTGATAGTTTGAATTTCGTTTGATAATAGAATAACATGTATTCGAGGTTACAGTTTAAGCGATTGCTTGATGTTCTAATAATCAAGAACAAAATGAGTTGATTCAATGATCTTTTAAATTTTACGATAAAAAACCAAAGGAAATCTCTCCGTGAGGTGCAATTGTCTTTTAAATTTTCATAAGACGTTTGGGGGATTTTGATTATTGAAAATAAGTAAAGATTTTGTTATTAAATTCAAATAATATAAGACGGTGGAAAATGTTTTAATAGTACATAATAAATCATTTGTGAAATGAGAGTTGGGAAGGTGGAACTTATTGTGTCCCATTGAATACTCCATCTCACCCAACATAAGACATCTCCTCTTCATGATCTGTGGCGTACGTAAAAGAGCACGATCAGATCCATCTCAAATCAAGATGATGACGATGATTTCTTTTTTGGTTTATTTATTTGGAGTCGAGTTGATTGATTAACTAAATTGTTCTAGATTAAATTGACCTGGTATTCGACTTCAAATTAAATGAACTTGAGTCTAGTTTAATCGACCACTAACTCAACAAGATAGACTAACGTTTACAAATTTTGATGTTGATCGAAAATGATTTGATACTCTTAAATTGTTGTATCGTTACAAAAGAATATTTGACGCATTAAAGTCATCGTTATTAGAGAATAATTACGAAAAGAGTTACTTGAAATACTTGTCATTTGCTCTATCATATTCTGCTTAACGTACTAAACACGTCGACAGAAAATCAACTGAATATGATTAAAAAAGAAAGACGTGTGATTTTTTCGTCTAATAAGTACCAAGTTCTTTCCTAAATTCAAGCAACTTAAATTAGAAAATTATTGCAAAACAGAATTGAAAAGAGGAAAAACAAAACCACTGCAAATAAAAGGAAGAGAAAAAAGTGGAGAGAGTCTTGTATTTAAGGCCACATATCACCCCATTTCTCCATTATTAACGTTAATACAAATACTAAACAAATCACAAAAACAATCAACTTCTCTGTTGCACAAACCAGCAACTTTTCCTCCCATTCGAAAATCAATATGTTTTTCTGTGTAAATTCATCCGATTGAATCAAAGAATCTGTAACTTTGTGATTAAGGGTTTCGTTTCGTTTTGTATATTGTTGATCAACATGTCTTGCTCGTCGTCGTCAGGATCGGAAGAGGAGGATGAGGGCATTGATTCCTACAGAAAAGGAGGCTACCACGCCGTGAGACTTGGCGATTCGTTCGCCGGTGGGCTATACATCGCCCAGCGAAAACTGGGCTGGGGCCAGTTCTCCACCGTCTGGCTCGCCTACGACACTCGATCGTCCGTGCGTTTTTCTTGTTCCGATTCCGCATTTTTATTTATGTATATTCATTAGAGATCACAGTGATTTTATGTTTAATTTAATTTAATGATGTATGAAAATTTGATTTATTAAATTACTGCAGTATATTTCATTTCATTTTGGTTCGTGATTTGCTTTATTATGTATCACGTTCACATATTGCTGTTTATTTAAGCTTGGGGAACTACTGCTGCTGTTATATTTGAGTCAGATTACTTGCTTGTGTAATATTAAGCCTTTTCATGATCTCAACAAGTGTGTACACTATTTCTTTATATGACAATAAATAAATAATAATAATAATAACCTTTGGTGCTTCAATACTGGGAAAAGAATATGGAAGGAATTAGTCATAGTTTGGCAGTGTGCTATTTTTAGTGATGCCTGTCGGATCATTAATTGGTCTGTGTAAATTGATCTGTAAACTCTTTATAGTCCATCTACTTTCCACAATCCTATGCACAATATTTCAGCTTCTAATGTAGATATGCACAGTGGGCAGTGCAAAATGATGAATGGAAGCATTATCTCTAGTGTGTCAAAATCTGAGCCGTGTTGCTCTTTTTTTCTCTCTTTTTCCATGACTAATTGTTGGGGAATGATAAAGCTTTGTAATTTGTTGTTCTCAAGAAAAATCCATGTTTTGATTGTTCTAATATTTGCTTGTTTTGCGATGTATTGTCTTACTCGTAGAGATACGTCGCTCTGAAGATCCAGAAAAGTGCTCCACAATTCGCTCAAGCTGCTACCCATGAAATTGAGGTCCTTTCAGCCATTGCTGAGGGTGACCCCTCAAATGCTAAATTTGTCGTGCGGTTAGTGGACCACTTTAAGCATGCTGGCCCAAATGGGCAGCATCCATGCATGGTCCTGGAGTTTCTTGGTGATAGTTTACTGAGTCTAATCAAGTATAATCGGTACAAAGGCCTTGAATTGAATAGAGTTAGGGAGATATGCAAATGCATTTTGACTGGTCTGGATTACCTACATAGGGAACTTGGACTAATACACACAGACCTTAAACCTGAAAATATCCTTCTATATTCCACCATTAACCCTACCAAAGATCCTACTAGGTCTGGGATGACCCCTATTCTTGAAAGGCCGGAGGGGAACCCTAATGGCGGAGCAACCATAAATTTTGTTGAGAAAAAATTAAAGCAAAAGGCGCGGATAGCAGTTGCTAGAATATCCGAAAGACGAGCTTCTATGGGAGGGTTTGGGGCACCTCCAAAGCCTGCTAGGTGCTTGGATGGAATTGACTTGAGGTGTAAGGTTGTGGATTTTGGAAATGCGTGCTGGGCTGATAAGCTATTTGCTGAAGAAATTCAAACACGACAATACAGAGCTCCTGAAGTTGTACTCCAGTCTGGTTATTCTTTTCCTGCAGATATGTGGTCATTTGCTTGTACTGCCTTTGAGCTTGCCACTGGTGAGATGATGTTTACTCCCAAGAGTGGACAAGGGTTCAGTGAAGATGAGGTAATACTATAATGCCAGTAATGTATTTTATTTTTATGCATTATAGAAGCTTGAGATCGCCCTCGCCATCCTTTTCTCCAGTTCTTCAGTTTGAATTTTCAAGTTATCTTTGTTTAACTAAAAATTGGACAGTCATGGGAGATAGATTTCACCTAGAATTTTGCGATTAGTTTGTTTAACCCTTAATTGGTGTCCTTTCTTGTTTTCGTTGTGTCATGAGGCCATCTTTTAATGTGCTATTAAATTGCTCAGGTTTGCACGTCTTCAAGAGTGAGATTAAAATATTTTTGCCACTGTGAAATTATGGGCTCAAATCCGTGGCAGTTTGCTACTTTCTGTAATAAGTACAAAATATTATGCTGTAGTCAATTTTCCTGTTCCTGAATTCGTTAGCATGTCCCTCTTTAGTTTTTATGAATTTATAATTTGACTTTTAAGTAACAATAAATATTCATCAGCGATCATAAACCCTACCTGCAACCATTCTTTTCAGTCTAATATCTTGTCTGGAATTGTGGTCTTTTTATTTCTCTAATGGAAGTTTATGTTTGGCTATAGGATCACCTTGCTTTGATGATGGAGCTCCTCGGAAAGATGCCTCGGAAGGTAAACGCATCTTCTCTTCTCCTCTGGCTGATTAAGAACTTTGTCTGACTGTTGTTTCTTTCTAAAATACAAAATTAATTACAGATTGCCACAAACGGGGCTCGATCCAAAGATTACTTCGACAGATATGGGGACCTGAAGAGGATTCGAAGGCTGAAGTACCGACCACTTGATAGATTTCTTGTTGATAAATTTAACTTTTCTGACACTGATGCTTGCGAATTTGCTAAGTTTCTTTGTCCCCTACTTGATTTTGACCCTGATAAACGACCTACTGCCCAGCAGTGCCTACAACATCCATGGCTCAATGTAGAAAATCAGATCCAGGATGAGGTAAAGAGTGAATCCAGTGTTGAAAAGACGAATGTTGAAATGACCAACCTTCAAATTAAGGTGGGCAAGTGATATAGGAAATAAAGACGTTCTCCACATGTTTGAGTTTTGCTTCTGGTTTACTTTTTCCGAACTTTCCAAAATCATCATAGAATTTGATTTGTTGAGTAGGTAAAGGATGTAACATGGTAGTATATCATTAGCATGAGGAAATGGCATCAACGGGAAGACACTGACTAAGAATCTGATTATCAAGCTCAAATGCATGCCAGATTGTACATAATAACTATATAATGCTCAGGCCCTCAGGGTGCTTGCATTTTTTATGTTGACATTGATTAAGCAGTTCCTTTGGCCCGAAAAAGAGATTGCCTGCCCCTTTGGGACCATTTGAGAAAAAAGATTCTCGACACTTGATATGGTCACAGAATTGGAACTCTCGTATGGGGAAAAACATGGATGGATGATCTGACAGCTGCTTTTTCTAGGCCTTATCTGTTATTATTATGAAGATTTCTGTATTTCCCACTAGAAGATAAGGTTTCTGTGTTGTCCCTCTTGAGTGGTCAGTTGCAGCTGCAACAGCTAATTGTGCGAAAACAGTTTGGTCGTATTTTGCTGTAGAGCTGCCAATTATCTGATTCATTTTGGTGTTTCCTAAAATTTATAATGCTAAGGATTATGTTATTATATTTGGAATTTTCGACTCTAGATTTACCTACTTGGTATTTTTTTTTCTTTTTTACTTTATATGGTGCCAATATAAAAGTTAACATTGATTGTAAGTTTTGATGCTTGTACATCGTAAACATCAAATTTGATGTGGTAACCTGAGCCCCCGTAGAAATAAAATTCCCTTGAATACCAAACAAATCTATGGATGGATATCATGTTTCTTTTATCCTTAGACTTGCCTAGTCTATATAAAGTTGGATCTACGGCATTTAGAAATACATTTTTATTGCTAAAATTGGATTGTTTGGTGTTCGGATGTCATACATGAGAGTGTAAAGTTGGATCTACGGCAACTAGAAATATATATTCATTGCTAAAATTGGATTGTTTGGTATTCAGATGTCATACACGAGCAACACCTAAATCGGGTCAAGTTATACTTGTCCAAGTTAATTATGTAGTAATATGATAAGCTAAGCCAGCACCTTCGGCACCCAAGGATGACGGACTATTCAACACTGTTCAATAAGTGGAATGCATAAGCTTTCTGTTCTCAGGTTGAAAAATAATGAAAGAATTTTTATTTTTATTTTTTGGTGCGTGTGAGAAAAATTATAATAACAATGGGTAAACTGGGATGACATCGAGCCCATGTGCGGATCTATAGCGGAGGCAGTGGGGTCACTTCCCCCACACTAATTTTTTAATGCAAAATGTTGCACAACATTTTTCAAGATTTCCAAAAAATTTATTAATAGTTTTCAATTTTGCCTTCACAATTAAAATTTTGTGAAATTTGCTTTCACAATTCTAGAATTCTAGCACTGTCCCTGATCGAGCCAGCTTGTAAGTTGTTTGAACAAGAGATCCAATTCTGCTACCTCAAATAATTATGTTGACATGATTAGTAAGTCACGATTAGAATACATCCATCAATAGAAACATACAAGAACAAACCAACAAAGATGACGTAGTGGAAAGTGAGTTTTTATTGTTCAATATTGTACAGGCATTTATATTTTCCGTATAGATACAAAATAATTAAGAAAGACATCATCATCGTCACCCGTGTTGTTGTTTAAACTTTGAAAACTTCGTTTGTTATATTATTTAATCATATATTTAGTTTCACATTGCAACAGTATTACAAGAAGTGGTCGAATATATTTAACGTGAGTGATTTTTTTTTTGATAAAAGTTAGGTTGAGGGGGGTCAAAAGTATTTGATGTACAAATGACATCCGAAATCATATTTAATATGCAACTAACTTTTTATAAGGTAATTTAAGGTGTGCTGATAATATTCAATTATGTAATGTTTCTGACGGACAAGTGAAGTAACATTTTAGGGGACTCTCTTCACATTTTGTCCTATTGAATACACCTGCGGATCGTGAAGGTCTCCACTCCCGCTCATGATGGGACACACTTGTAGTGTGTCCCATCATGCGTAATATGTCAATAGGAGAATTGGCGGCCTAGCAGGAAGAATGTTAAGGGTGTATTTGAACTACATTATTTTGGAAGAATGTAATTTGGAATAGTAGTTTGATGGAGAATGTGTGGTTGAAAATGAAGAAAAAGTTATTGATGTGATGGAAACTATTATTTTATTGAAAAATGTGTGGTTGAAAATAAGTATAAGAATGAGAATGAGAATTTCAATATGGCTCAAATAGTGGCTATGTATGCTTTCTTTGAATGTGGCTTCCATTCCTACTCTCTCTTTCTCCATCCTGGGGAAGCGGTGATGGCTGCCGCTGGCCTTGTTGTTCCGTAACCTATTTCACTGTCGCATTGTTCTACGTAAATCGCTACACATTAATAGCCATATCAGTCACATTTTCAATTAACTTGACAAGATTCCTTGATTTCCTACTTTTTCGCTTTTGTGTTGTCTTTTGAAACTTGGGATAACCGCCAATACTTGTTTCGCTTTAACTCATTCCTCCTAACCTTTTATGTTCCTCACGTGTGTTCTTCTCGCGGTTTTTGTAAGGTTTCACACAGACGACCCAAATTGTTGACCTTATAAAACAAAAATCCTTTTTTAATGCCAACAGTAGAGTTTTCCTGCCGAAATTTTAGTAGGGTTTTACCTTTTGGGGGATTTTTGGATATGTTGGGATGAGCTTTTTGTTTGAAGGAAGAAGTTTCTAGTGATGTCCTGGCACAAAAAGGTACTTCAAATGGAGAATGCTAAAATTTCCAAGAGAACCGACCCTAATTCTTGCCTTCATCTGAGATAGATTTTTAGAGTGGAAAATTGGTTCTCTTATATTTTTCTTCTAACTTTTTTTAACCCTTTTGATTTCCAACTTTTTGATTTTTCACCTTTTTGTTTTCAACTTGCTGTGTTAATGGCCACATTTATAGAATTTCTTATGGACTTTTTGGTAATTTCTATGAGTTGACACTCTCATCATTGTGTTGAAAGTCATGATTAAGTTTCAAATTTCAATATTTTGACTGAGTTTTGTGCTTGCTTGTCATGCAATTAGTTATCTACATGAATGTTTGAACACAAGATTACATTGACTTGATTATGTTAGAATGTTAAAAGGACGTCTATGTTCGAGGTCAAGTCGATGCCTTTATTTTCATTGTTTGGGCAAGACTTTCAATTGTCATTTAATCCAAATGTTAGGGTCATGCGCTTCTTGACGCTAATGGTGCTTAGATAGCCCAGGCTTATTATGCTTTGCTTGAATCTTGACGGCCTTGATGTAAATAGTATGTGACTCTTTGTAGTTGATGTGGAGCCTAAGCCTTCGTGCACAATAATTATTTCAGTACGCAATAATAGTGACAAGTGGCAAAAATTTTGGTAGGTTACTTTTCCTTCTTATTTTTTTAAAAATATTTTTTCTGTTTATTTTAATTCAAACTGAGGATGGAATAGTTATTTTACGCAAAATGATCTTTTAACGGTCAAGTTTTCGGCAAACGTTTGTAAGGTTTGATACCTCGTGCACGAGAAATCACAGGGTAAAATAGTTATTTCATTCATTATAAATTTTTCTTTAACTCATAAAATGGTTATAATTATCAATCAATTATTTTAGTTTTGACAAATGAAAAAATAAATTAAATAAAAACAGATTGATTGCTTCAAACGAATAAGAAAAATGCCTGAAAAATGCAATTTTCACAAGTTGAATATCAACTGTATATATAGTAAAGACTCCTTATCATAATGGGATGATAATTAAGCCCCTGTTTGATGCACGTTAAAATGAAAAGAATGCATTTTTTTTTGTGATATAATGATGAATATATAATTGAAAAAAAAAAAAAATTATTGATGTGATGGACAATATTATTTTATTGAAGAATTTACGGTTGAAAATGAGTAGAATAATGTGAATGAAAATTAAAATGTGGCTCAAGCATGGGCTAAATGAATTTCATAGAACCCTATTTGTGTTCCTTACGGTTATTCAGCATTCATTATTAGTCCCCATATGTCTATCCCTACCAAACAACCCCAAAATACAGAGGATTGAAAGAGACTAGCAAATGAAAACTCATTTTCAATGTTACAGACTAGATCACGATTCATTTGCTGCATAAATGTTTCTAGTTGTAAGTCAGGAGATAGATTTCAAACGATGGTAAAATGTACAAAAGAATGATTTTCTCAGAGGACGAAAAAGCTCACAAAGCCACATTACCTCGTTAAGTTGCTTTCACCTTAAGCTTCATCACGACGAAAAGGAAGAAGAATGACTAGAACACAAATCTGTAACTGTAGTCTCACTTCAGTATCATTTACTTGCTAAAACACAATTCCACTGAAAAAAGGTATCTCAAGAAAAGTGCAATTCAAACATATCAATATACATTTAAGCAAGTTCAAAATCATTACAGTGCCACCGACAAGCAAAAAATAAAATAAAATAAAAAACAGGAACAAAAAAGGGCCTTGTCAAAAGAAAAATGCATAAACGAGAACTACCTTTGGCCATTGACTCCTGTCATGGTAGCATCCCATTTTTTCAAATAAAACTATGAACACTACTACGACTGCATAACTTTATTTTGTTTAACACAACCAGGTGTCTTGAACGCCTGGCACTTCCACATGGATGTCCTCTCAACAGGCATCAAACTATCACCAGAAGGACCTACAGAAAATGTTGACTTATTCACAGCTGCAGCTTTGCGTGTATTCTCTTGTGTGACTAACATTCCTTTAGATTTCAGCTCCTCTTTGGGGCTTGTTTGATCTCTGAAACTACAAATGCTCAAAGGCAACTTTTTTTGTTTAATCCTTCCCCTCTTTTTACCAAAACTATCCAATGAATCCGAAAATTTCTGCTTTGAGAGAAGTGTTCCTGTTACCCCATTTTCCGACTTAAGTCGCTCAGCTTTATTATATTGTGATCCTTTTCCATTTTCCAACTTTGGTTGGTCATCATTGTTGAATTTTGATGTGTTTAGATCTACCGTAATCATGTCTACCTCCTTTACTTGTCCTTCAGTATGTATTTTTCCTACTGCCCCATTCCCATTGCTCATGGAAGATTGATTCCCTTCCCAGACTGAACCTCCACTGTCAACCCCAGTTCTTCCAGAGGCCGACCTCTTCAACCTCTTACGTTTGTGATTCTTCAAATCAGAAGATGGGGGATTCTTTGAAATTCTTGGGGAACTATTGATGGCACGGTGCAACTTACGGGCTAATTCTTCATCTGTTTTGCAATTTGAAATTCCTTTGTGCTTATTGTACAATGTTTGAACAGGGACATGCTTCTTCATCTTGTTCTTTTTCAGATATTTTTCTTTGTTAGCACTCTCTTCCGAAAGAGAAGCAACAAGTTCCAAAGCATTCTTGGCAGCAGCCACAGCCTTAGCTGCTTTAGCAGCCTTCTCTTCAGCAATAGCTCTCGCAGCCTCTGCAGCCTTTGTCGCTTTTACAGCAGCCAATCTGGAGGCTTCAACAAGCTCCTCATTGGAAAGATTAGGGTTCGCCAAGTTAGATCTCAATACACTATTAAAGCGAGTATCATATCCATTCCGACCATTACAAGAAGCAGATGGTGTGTGGCAGTTAATATCAGAATTCTGCCTCTTCAATCCCGCCAGAAGCCGCTTTCGAGGTGGCAAAAGGGCATCCGCACCCAAGTGATTAACATCACATGCGTTTGTCTCCATTGCTTTCTACATCTATATGCATACCAATAGCTTTAAAATCCTTCACAACACTACAAACAACAAAAGTTCAAACCTTTAGCACACACTATTCTCAGCTACAAACCAGATCCATTTTCATCAAAAATTCCCAAAACCCAAATCATATTATGCATAATTCGACATAAAACAAACACAAATTCAATCATCAGACAAATTTGAATCCAAGATAAGAAGTTACACAAAATTCAATTCAAACCCATAACAATCATAACAATCAAAAACCCCTAAAAAATAAAACAAGAGACAAGTAGTCAACAAAATACAGACATTTTCCAACTTCAAGCATAGGTAAAACACAATTACCATCAAAATTAACCATAATTCACAGAATTAAATCCTGATTTAAGACAATTACGCAAATCTGATCGTGCATAAAAGCTGTAAATACATAGTATCAGATAAATTAAGCTTAAATTGAGAGGCTCGAATACCGGATCTTTTCATCTTATAAAGAAGACAGGAAGAGTTGAAATTAGGGTTTTCTAAGAAGAGAGAATATATATATAAATATATGAGAGGAGATGGTTTGTTGTAAAAACCAAAACCAGTTAAAAAAGAAAGAAAGAGAAACATTAAAGATGATATTACATATACAGAAATTTGCAGTGGAGGTCCCTTTCCAAAAAATTGCAGGCAATTCTAAACTTTTAAATCGTAACGTATACACCCCTAACTTTCTAAAAATATAGGATAAAAGGATCACTGAACGATTTTCGTAAAAAAAAAAAAAAACAGTTCAAGTGTTTGATCATCTTTAAGGGGCAACATGGAAGTAAGCCATGTTTGATTTCTATTATTTTCAAAATACATTTTTCTCTTTTTTCTTTTCGATCGCACATTTTTCAATAAAATAATATTATACATAAATCTAAAATTTTTCCTTATTTTTTAATCACATACAATCTACTCTTACAAAATGCATTATTCTCTAAAAATGAGGCTCAAACAGGCTTTAAGTCTACATTTTCCAATTTAAAATAATTAAATAAATAAATAAAAAGAGAAAACATATATATAAAAAGGAAAAATTGTAGTAGAAGTCCCTAACCTTTTCAATTGTTGTAGACCTTACTCTTACCTTCTATTTGTACCAACGAATGACTCTAACCTTTCAAAAATATATAGTTATGGTTCAAATGGACGTTGGGGGTTAGTTGATTAACAAAAGTGGACTTTGACTAAATTGAAATGGATAAAATAGTAACTTTTTTATTTTATACATAAAATAAAATAATTTAAAAACCAAAAATAAAATAAAAAAATAAACTAAAAAAGAAAACGAAAAAGGAAAAAAAATAAACCGTTAGCATCGCCACTCACCTACCGCCGACACAGCCTCCCCTTCCCTCCATCACCACAAACCACCATCAAATACCACACCTAAACCTTAGCACCACAGCCATAGAATCCACACACCAAAACCACCAAAAAATCGCCATCACCTAACCACCATTTTGGCACCTATTTAAACCACCATAATTACTTTTCCCCATCTCATCACCAGGCACCAACACTACAGAAACTCATGAAAAAAGCACCAATTTTCACAAAAAAAGGTGGTCTAAAGTGAAGAAGAAAATGAGAGATATGAAAAGTGCATCGATTGTTTGTCCCAAATTTGTTGAAATACCATCGTCGGATTGGACGCTTGGATTGTGAGAGTCGATTGGTGATAGTCCGCGACGGTGGGTGTGATCGAAGGATTTGTCGACAGTTTTTGAGTTTGCGAGTTTGGGGTTTTAGATGGTTATTCCTGCGATATCTGGTGGAGTTTGGGATCGTGGTTGGGTGGAATGTGTAGATGGGAATGAGAGCTTTTCGACGATGTGTGGATTTGACGATTTGGGCGATGGTGTTGATGGAAGGGATGCTGTGCCGGTGGTGGAATAGTTTTTGGATTTGGTTTTAGGATTGAGGTGGGGAAGATGACGGGGTTTTGGTTTTAATTTTTTAAAAAATTATTTTGTTTTATTTTATTTGTTTTATTATATAAAATATAAATTTACTATTTTAACGTTTTAAAATTGGTCAAAATTCGGTCAATCTTTTGACTATTGGTCAACTAACGATTAAATGGATGATTTCTATCCATTTGAACCTCAACTGTATATTTTTAAAAGATTATGAACATTCGTTAGCACAAATTAAATGTTACGGTGAAATTTACCAAAAAATGAAAATGTTGAAAATTGTTACTGCAATATTCCCTAAAAAAAATTATTTATCTTCCTCACGCATCCCAACACCAACCCCAACCCCACCTATGGTCAAAATCCCTTCCCATTCTTTCTTTCCCATTTCCCATTTCTCATTATTATTGACTTTTTTCCTCTCTCCCCGGTTACACTTTTTGGACTTTAGCTCTTAAAATCACAAATCTTTTACGAAGACCATGTTTGGTTTAGATTAAAAAAAAATATTGATTTTTTAGTAGATTTTGATAAAAATTGATAAATGTGTAATCAAAAGGTCGATAAAAATCGTGAATTCCTTTAAATATTTAGTTGAAATGAATTTTAAAAGATGAATACCAAACATGGGCAAAATCAATTTTCTTCACAAATCTATCAAATCCAGATCTCTCTGTTTCATCTAATTTATTTATTATTTTTGTATTTTTTTAAATTTCAAATCATTAAATAATTCATAGGCCTGAAATTGTCGAGCAAATAGAACAACTGGAGTGCAAGTTGCTTTTAGAAGCACAAAGACTGTGTACGATTAGGCGAAGACTATTATGAAGATGGAATAGAATCTTCAGTCGGTGAAATGTACGGTTATTGTGTGCATTGAGGATTGCACAATGATGCCTACTTATGTGTTTTTTGAGATAAGTTATGCTATATGTATACTTAATTTGACATATAATGAGGTGACGTGTATTTTGATCCTTGATTTGAATTTCAATTATTCAAATCGAGGACGAAAATGTATGTCACATTTCTGTCAACAAATGTGTAAAGAAATTTTGTACAAATACTTTAATCATATCGAGATTTGTTACTTAAATTTGAGTGAAAATGTCGATAAAAGGTGATTACATCCTTAATATTTTTGCTTTTCGAATTTTTTTTTCTTAGGCTACAGTTATGGAAAGGTATTGATTTTGACTAGAGCAGGGGTGGGTGAGGGGAATTGTGCCGGGGTGGATAAGGAAGATGAAGTAATTTATTTTCTCTTTTTTGTTTATTTTTATTTAATTATTTTAAATTAGAAATTTTACGCTTATCATTTGACTCTTTTTGAAAATGGTCATATTGTGATCAATTGTTTGAAGTTTGGTCAATCAAAGGATTTTATGATGAAATTTATTTTATGGCATATTTTTGAAAGGTTTGAGACATATTTATTAAGATTTAATGGTTTAAAATTGCACTATACCTTTTAAAAAGGTTTGTAACTTTCATTGCGAACTTCTTTTTATACTTATGCCAGCAAAATTTCAATTGGCTCCATTTCTAGAAGTCTATGACGCGAATCCCATAAATATGTGTTTACTTTTAGTAACAAGCATGCTACACAGATAAATTCAATGACGAATTAAATTTATACCGGCAAAATTTCAATTGGCTCCAATTCTAGAAGCCTATGACACGAATCCCATAAATATATGTTTACTTCTAGTAACAAACATGCTACACAAACAAATTCAATGACATATTAAAAAATAGGGGAACACTTGTCGACACATAATTTCATAGTATAAAAAAAAACACCAAATCAATTGTTGCCACTCTACCCTATCACCCAATTTCCTGTCTTTCACCATGGCCAAGCAGCATTATTCAGTAAGTAATGATAAATAGTGTTTGTCCTTTGCTTTTAACTATATTACGTGTCCATTTGTAATTGTTTTTGTGAAGTTAAAAGGATCTTTCGAGATTATGAAAATACTTCTTTTAGTTAAAAGTGTTTTTAGAAGAAGTTAGTTCAATACGTCTTTTTTTAGAAACACTTTCAAATAGGGATAGCTTTTAAACATTAATTTTCAATAAAAAATTAAGGTAATTTTCTCTAAAAACTTTTCTATAAAAAGTAAAAGTAAAAATCATGACAAACGGACCATACATCTATATCATTTGGAATTTTTGTTGGCAATTTTGTTATTTCTTCTCTCTCTCCTCGTCCCCCATAACATTTGTTGATCCTCATCGCAAAATTAAAGGGCATGCAAATTTGACTATACTCCTTTTTTGCACTTTTAGTACTGTTTTTTTATATATTTGCATTAAGATTTTAAAATTTCAAGAAAATTGCAAACAGTTTTAACTAACAATTTCCCTCTTAAAAATTTTTATGTAAAAAGAATTACCCTTAATCTCAAATAAACAAATACATAAAAGCGATTTTGTCCCCATTTTGCTCAAATTTTAATCCAGTTTTTAACAATTGGAATTATTGACGCAACATGAGACATTTTACCATGAAGTGCCCGTTTCTAATGAAGAATGAAACGAGAGTTAAAGGATGCATTCATCATTCTACATAATTCAGTCAATAGTTGAGGTTCTCCGACGCTGACAATATACTGTATAACGGTTAAAAATCAATAATTTATACTAATCACACATTTCTTGAAACCCAAGATTTTTTAACTATGCGTTTTATCAACTTTTATCAAAATTTACAAAAATATTAATTTTAATCGATACCAAACAGTAGTTAAATATAAACCCCACTACAGCATAAAAATACCCCAAACTGACGCATTTCACAAGAAAATTAGTAAAGTAAAAAACTTGCATGGCTAATTTCAATTTTTTGGGACTAAAATCATTAAGCTGTCAAATCCAATTGGTATCACTTCAAGATTTGAACCGTACCATCCTAGCAATGTGTTGAAGTCGCTGGTTATTGTACATTTTGAACACCAATCGTGACATTTGTAACTTTATAAATTTATTAACTTATAGTATGATAGCTACTTTTATATTAAAATGACATATTAGTAACATAAAACAAAATTCCTAAGGTTTTGCTCCCATGCCGAATCATTGTGTCCAACAGTTGGTTTTCTAGATTTCTGGATAATTCATTTCTCAAGTTTATTTTCAATGAAATCAAATGCATTGGAAAGATACTTTTGATAAACTTTAAGCATCTAAATTTATCTGAATTACAAACGTGCTTAAGTGCTACCAAAAAAAAGTGCAAAAATAGTAAAAACTACGATCGTCACCAAGATTCAAGTTTCATGTCAATCAGATTAAGTTAAGAATTTCATAATCCATTCTCGTGGGACATAACGTGGCTTGTTAAATCTCTGAATTAATAGATCGTTAATGTTACGTATGATTTTTTGTTAACAAATGAATGTTTGAGTAGACATATGGTATAACTAAAATGTTTTTTTAAAAAATAAAAGACTGGGTAGTACGATAATATAACTGAAACGACCTTTAGAGTTTGACAAGGTAAAAAAAGGGAAAATTACAATCATGGTACAAAATCTTTCATTTAATTGTGGACTTTACCCAAATTTTTCATTTGTACCACAATATGTACCAAACCTTTCAAAAACTTGTACTTTGAGTCCAAATGGATGGAAACATTTGGTTTGACCGTTAGTTGATTAAAGAATTGACCTTGACCATAATTTTAACTAGATTTGAAAGGACAAAATGATAATTTCACATTTTTAAAAACACAAAACACAATATAATATATTAATTCTTAAATTAAAAAATCAAAACAAATACTATCACCACTCCACCACCATCCCCTTATTCTCCGAACCCCTTTTACATCAAACCGTCACCCACCCAACGCCGATGCCACCGCCATACCAACCACCATCAATCGCGCCAATGGAGACCTCATATTCTCTCTTAACCTCATAATCGATCCCATCCCAAATCTAGAATTTTTCAATTCATCCCTCAACCACATAATCGATCCCATCTTAGATCTAGAATTTTTTAATGGATACCTTTTGTTAGTATAATTTTTTTTTTTTGCAAAAAAATGTAAATTTACCATGTTACCTTTTTAAAAATTGGTCAAAATAAGTCAAATTCTAATACTCTAGTCAACTAACGGTCAAATCAACGATTTCCATTCATTTGAATTTCAAGTGCGGGTTTTTGAAAAGTTGGGTACACAATGTAGTACAATTGAAAAGTTTAGATAAAGCTTGCAATTAAATAAAAAATTTGGTACTGTAATTGCAGTTTTCCATAAGACCTTGTTTGAAATGCATTATTTTCTAGGGTAGTTGGAAAACTTTTTCTTTTTTCCAACGAAAGTAGTGTTTGATAGGTGAAATTTTCTAGGGAATTTGTTTTCTTGCTTCCTCACGTGTCTCTTTTCTAGGAAATTGGTGAATTAGTTTTCTTGCCTTTTTGGTGGTAAAAGTTTTTCCAGCATTTTTTTTTTCGTTTTTGATAATTAGAAATTTTCTTAGATACAATGGTAAATTATTTTTTCATTTTTATTGACAATTTTCATGCAAAACAAAGTTAAACGAATGGTGTTGATATAATGATTTTTTTTGACAGTTTGAACAAATTTTAGACTCAATAGTGGAAAAGATTATCACTTTAATTGATAATTTTCATTAAAAATGAAGCTAAAGGGACATTAAATTTTCAACAATTTTTTAGTGAAAAATTATATTAATCAAACACAATTAATTACAATTTTCAATAAAATAATTCAATTCTTTGTAAAACATTTTCTTTACATTTATTTTTTACTTTTACAATCAAATGGACCATAAATAAAACAACTCAAAGTTCACTTGCCACTTGAATGAAATTAAAGTTCGCTTATTCATTCAAGTTTGCTTAAAAAATAAAATAGAATTAAATTAAAGTATATAAATAAGCCTTTCGGAGGTGATCGACTCGCTGCATTTCAAGCAAGCAAGTTATCGACCGTCTTTTTTTTTCAAGGTTTCAATCGCTAACTTCGAAGAATAATTTGTTCCCTAATTCCAACTTCCGTTAGATTCTGGTAAAACGATTCAAATTCTGTTCCCTTTTTTCCACACCCCTTTAAGATTATTAATCTCGTATGATATTTTGCATTGAAGAATTTGTTAATGGGTTTCAGGAATTCTCTATTAATTGGTCGGAAAACCTACCGTGCAGGTGATGTGAGGCGAATTAATTATACTGCTTTATGGTAAGATACATTTTATGGGTTTCTTGAAAGTGAGAATTGTTATTTTTCTACTGGTTTATGTTTCTCGACATTTGGTACTGTTAGATGAGGCGTATTGAGCGGTTGCCAGAGGCTGTTCACAGCTCAGTGCGTTCGGGGATTGTGATATGTGATTTGACACGGATTGTGGAAGAGCTTGTTTTTAACAGTCTTGACGCCGGTGCTACCAAGGTAATTTCTTCATACTATAGATTTTTGATTTATAGTTTACAGTTAGCATATATTGTAGTTGTTACAGACTTGTATTATTAATTGTGATAATTCTATGAGAGGAATTACTATTTCCGTCACACTATTACCGGTATTTCATTCTGATAAGGCAAGACCACATAAACTGTTAATCTAGAAAGAAACATGCTGGTTTTGGTGGAGTTGTTCTTTAGGAGAGACCTCCACGTCCCCACTTTTGATTTTCACTTTTTAATTTTATATTTCTTATTTGGTAGGGATCTTAAATGATTCTTAAGCGACAATATTCATCTTTGCAGGTGGGCATTGTATTGATGGATTGAATGAGGAAAAATTAAATAGTAGGCTTAAAACTAGGTTACTGTACTCTAAGACAGGAATCAATAAGAGAACTAAATTTCTTATATAGTCGTAGATTATTTGTCTCTTGAAAGAAAAGAAAAGAAAAGAAAAAAAAACAATAGGGACACTATAATTTGTATATTAGTTGTCACTATCGTACTCTTTCTCCAACTCTAACGTACGTGTTTGTATGCATGCACGAATGTATGTACTTGCGATTTGCTTACATTTTTATATGTGTTTGTTATCTGGATTCCATTTTCATTTCGTATTTATAGTTATGATTTTGTAGTCAAATTATCATGACAATTTCCAACTATGTGATGTCATGCTTGTTCCATCAGGTGTCTGTCGCTGTTGGGGTTGGCAGCTGCTATATTAAAGTGGTGGACAATGGTTAGTTCCATTCTTGCCTTAGACTCCATGATTGAGACTAATTGAGGGGAAAGAGGAATAGTGTACAAAACTGTATTTGGATGAATACTGGAGAAAGGAAGGGAAAGCTTAATAAGTTGTAGAATTGATATTTTTATGACACATTGGTTCACCTCCACTTCCCTGATATGTACTGCAATTGAACTTTCTCGTCTTTACATCTTCTCCAATTTGGGTGGAAAGCTCACTCTTTCTCATTTTATCTCATACTGTAATCTATATTACTGTAGGATCTGGTATTACGAGGGATGGATTGGTGCTGCTGGGAGAACGAAATGGTAATTTCTAAAGACAAATAGAATTGAACTTTTAATGTTAATTTATGCGTTCGCATCTACATTGAAAAGGTCTGTGTAAGAGAGAGTATTTCTCTGCCACCAAGCATAAGAACTTCTAATATTATTAGATGATGCTGAAGTTTGATTTCTTATTTGCCTTCTGACTATTATGTTTGACTATTTGCGTTTTCATTGTAAATAGCTACTTCCAAGATTGACCTCTTCACTGTTATGGATGGTACTGGAAGCTTTGGTTTCCAAGGAGAAGCGCTGGGCTCCATTTCTGATGTTTCTTTGTTAGAAATTGTGACAAAAGCACGTGGGAGGCCAAATGGTTATCGCAAAGTTATGAAGGTAAAGTGATTTTGTCATAGATGTTTACACATGGTGAGTTAATTTTTGTGTGAATTCCACCGCGGTTCATCTACTTATCATTCTTGTCTAGGGATGCAAGTGTTTGCATCTTGGAATCAATGACGAGAGACAGGATGTGGGCACTACAGGTAATTTTCTTGTGATTAATCATCATTAATGGTGATGGATGATCACCAGTTATTTCCACTTTGATCTATATGTCAATGGTTTTGTGACTTTCAGTGTCGTGCTATATATACAAGTAGTTATACTTTTACCAAATTGGCTTCAAGTTAAGAGATGAAGTAATTAGCGGAAAAGACTAACGAAAGAAAATGAGGATAACTTTTGCTACATTGTTTTACTCATGTGCTACTTCTTTTGGGTCCAATGTTATTGAGTTTCTTGCTTAACCCTTCCGTTTATCAAACCTATCGTCTTGAGACTAACATCTCAACCACGTGCAATTGGATCCAAAACCTCGACAATTAGGCTAACCATTTGTAGCACTTATTCTTCAAGTATATAGCTTTCACATATGATTTGAAGGTGGTGATATGAGTGCTCATGCGATCTTCCTAATTCCTACTAATGGTTTGTAAAGCTAGGCCTTCTACTAGAAGTCGCCTAATCTATTTTGATATCACTGTATATGGAGGTGCATTTCAGACTACTAAATTGTTAGAAATGTGTTTCGAGTATGATGTCCAATGGATAGGTATTATGCCCTTGTTTGGTTTGGATATTAGGTTTTTAGTAGATTTTGATAAAAGTAAGTGAAATGTGTGGTTGAAAAATTTGTAAAAGTTGTTTGTGTGGTTGGAAATGAGTTTAGAGGTAAATGAATTTTAAGAAATGATGGCCAAACCTTGCATCTCTCCATTATAGAGGTTTTCGACCACATTGAAGATCTAAATCTCTATTTTACATTTCAATTAGAGAAGCTCATAGCTCCATAAACCGCAATTGGTTTAATAATGATGTATAACTTGCCTTTTACTTTCATAGGCGTCTTCCTATCACATCGGAGTAGCACTTTTCCATTTCGTCCACGGCGTTCTAATCTTATGAGCCTACATATTTAAAACAGCAACTCAAAAAAATAATCCTCTATCATGATTCTGTAATTTCTAGTATTTTCTCAATTTTATTTGAAATGTTAATATCGGAAGTTTTCATCCAAAGTCTTAACCTACGATATATCCTGCTCATAGTCTCCTCGACTGAAACTATGTTTTTGAAATGACACGTACCAAGATATTTCGTCCGGAATATACCTCTTGAGTACATCCATAACCAAAACAAAAAGATAAAGATTGAGGGTAGAATTTTGATGCAGGCCTGTATTATTAAGGAATTCTTTCTACTATTAATTCCAAAAATTTTAGAATAATCTCAAATTCCTGAAACTAGGCAACTGCTGAAATCTTTATGGGATCTCGCTCTGATTTGAGAAACTAAACTTGTGAAACATGGAATGCTAAAACTGTATAGTTCTGTCAAAAGAAAGAAAGAAAAACTTCAGCCAAAGTGCACACAATTCGAGCGAATGAAGTTAGCTTATTCTTGAGCTCATTGCATGCTTTCCTGTATATATGTTGAGATCTATTGCAGTTCAAAATTATATTCTATTACTTCCTTTTGGATATCTGCTGCGCAAACCTTCCAGATACTGTCACTTGGTGTGATTCCTTATGAAGTTCATCCTAGGACCAAATGAAGTATGATTAAGTGGAGAATCTATTAAAGTATGTCACAAGCAACATAATTAGCAAGCATATGAGAAATTGTGGAAGGGTTCAGCCAGACTTTCGATTCGTTTTGACTGAAATTCACTGGAAAACTGCTTATTACTTACCTGGCTCCCACAAAAATACATTCTTTTGAAAGCAATTAGAAGTCTATTGTATGGTGTAGAATGTTAGGGAACTGCAAAATGACATCACGGACACGTGACTGAAGTTGAATGCGACCTAATCGATGATAAATTATGAAAAGAGAAGGGCATAATCAACAAATTCACGATGTCGTTAAAGTTGTACCTGTAGGAGGTGTGTTAAAAAAATGACTGAAGTGGTTTGCACGTGCTCAAGGAGCGCTGAAATAGACTTACATGAGATGGAGCGATGGAAAACTATGAAAATTTAAATGACTTGGAAACAAAAAATGATAAATATGATAATGATTGAGGACATTGAAGATTAAGAAGTGAACAATATGATCATTAATATATGAATTGGAAAATCATGACATATTCTCCACAAACAATTTTTTTTTTTTGGTAGGTAATCATAAAATTCTATTAATAAAAAAAGAATACACAGGAAGTGTATCATCAGTTTAAACAAGAAAGAAAAGACATGAAGTTAGGCAACCTCTCCATAGGATTGCTAGTCGTGGCATTAAATTAAGTACGTAAAGTCAGAAAAAATAATTCTTTAAATTGCTCTGTGGTTCGTAACTGGTCTTCAAAGCAACGGTTGTTCCTTTCCCTCCACACACACCAAACAATGCATCCCGATATAAGATTCCAAGCTAGCTTGCTATCTTTATCACGAAATTTTCTCCTCCATGCCCGTAACACGTCTTCTATACGTCTGGCAACACCCAAACAATATGTTGAGAAGCCAGAATACTGTTCCACAGCCAACGAACATCGTCACAATGAATGAACAAGTGGTCATGCGTCTCGCCATCGCTCCCACACATATAGCACCACTCGATAACATAAAAGCCTTTTTTTCGGAGGTTATCCATCGTTAATGCCTGTCCCCTCACAATCGTCCACAGTAAAAATGCCATCCGTGGAGGCAATTTGCATTGCCACACCTTCATCTAAGGGAATGAACTCTCCACAGGTTCCAAGAGAGATCTAAAATAAGAGCGAATTGAAAAAATACCACTCCGTACCAACCTCCATCGGCTACGATCATCCTCGCCTACCCGAATCTGCACCTCATACAAGTCATTTAGAAACAATGTATAATTATCTAATTCCCAATCCTGCAAACCTCTCTGAAAAGTAATATTCCAACTGTGACACCCATTGTTGATGGCTAAAACGTCATTCACCATAGCAGAAGACATTATAGTAATGCGATACAAGGAAGGAAACTCCACCTTAAGCGGTATATCACCACACCAACAATCATCCCAAAATCTAATATTATTACCATTGCCCACCACAAAAGTCAAGCTATTCCGAATGTCGTTCGAACCTCGTCGAATATACCTCCATAGACTCACCCCGTAAGACCTACGATCCTCACCCGAACACCAACCCCCCTCCAACACGCCATACTTCGCCCCATTGATTTCTCTCCAGAAACTCTCCCTCTCCATACCAAACCGCCACAGCCATTTGCCCAANAACTCCCCATTTAACCAAATGAAGTTTCCTCTCCTCTCCCAACCCTGCCCAAAGAAATTCCCTTTGAATTCAGACTATAAGCTTGTTAATATGCCTTCAGTATGATTAAGTTAAATATTAATCATTTACAGTTAATGGAGGCACAATGTGTCTGATTCTTCTGATTAGGGTGTGCATTATGTTGAGGTTCTCCTATGTTTATCTGTACTCGATTAATTCTGTGAACGGAGGAAAAGTTAGAAACCCTGGATAAGTATAAATTACATTATTGAGTGGAGTTTACCAAAAATTCATTGCTGAAATGAGACTTCTGCCGCACTTGTACTGATAGAACTAGCTTCTAGATCCTAGAATCCAATTTTCATACTTTATTAGATAATGAAGAAATCAGAACCAGAAAATTGCTTTGGATTTTGCCATCGACGTTATACTTGTTGATATTTATGGCAAACATTTTCAGCATGCCGTAAACAGTCCATAAAGATTTTAGTTTATTTTCTCCAAGAAAAGTATGAACAATAGCAGTCCTTACTACTTTTGACCAACAAAGTTCCTATAATATAATTCTATGTTCTTCATGCTTATTTACTAACTTCAAAACTTCATTTGAGTAGTAAATGATGCGACTTAAGATTCTATTGCTTAATAAGCTTCATGCAACAGTAAGTGATTGTCATGCCATGTAGAGATGCTATTTTAGACCAACCAACGAAAAAGGCTGTTGATGTAGGAGATTGAAAGAAAATTGGAAAATTAGTTAAGCAGAGAAAGTGTATCAATGTGTGCATGAAATTAGAGAAAGAGGTATTTGGAATGGGAAAAAAATGAGATAATTAGAAACTTATGTTTTCGTCTCCCAAAGATGCCTCTAATCAGAATCTGACGGAAAAATATTAAAGCTACTTATTCAAAAAGCACTACTGCATCTATGAGAGAGCAGAGCTACTTTGTTCTATTTCGTTTTCTTTTTTCTTTTTAACTTTGGATATGGTGAGACTGTAGCTTCAGTTTCTTAATTATTGGAGAAGATAAAAACATCCTGCAGTGGTATAATCCAACTAAACACTAAGTAAAACGTATCAGCCTCAACTGTTTATCTGCATATCTAGGATTGCTTCAGTTATCTTTAGCTTACTTCTTAAGATCCTTCTAATAGTGCTGCATATTCATAAATTTTTATTACTTAGCTGGCAATTAGCTTCTTCGATCCTTCTATAAAAAAAAGGGGGATGGATCTGATATCCTTCGTTTTTCTTTGCGTTTGAGCCTGGTTGAAGTAGTTATGTTATATTTAGTTTCGTTAGAGTTGTTTCCAATTATGTATTTAAAAATTTCTTGTTGTTTGTCATTTGCAGTCACTGTTCGTGATATATTTTACAATCAACCAGTTCGAAGAAAGCACATTCAATCCAGGTTTTTTTGACTAGAGTTATTTTATGTGGTTTTGAGCAACATCTGAAACATGATCATATAACTATTTTCTGTGGTACAGAAAGTGATTTATACTGAATTGATTTGGTCATGATGTATATTTCTGAAATGTTAGGCCCAAAAAGGTGTTAGATTCAATTAAGAAGTGTGTGCTAAGAATTGCCCTTGTTCACTTGGATGTTTCCTTCAAGGTTAATGACATCGATAGGTATTATCCTTCTGCACCTGCTAGATATAAGTATTTTTACTTCACAAGTTTACATTTTATTCCTTGAAATGCAGTGAGGATGAGCTGCTCTGCATGGGATCTTCCCCTTCTCCTTTATCAATACTTACTAATAATTTCCGGATTGAGGTATCAAGTTCCTTGAGTGATTTGAGTGTATCTGAAGGTGTATTGAAGCTTTCTGGATGCATTTCTGGTCCTTCTGACATTTTCTATCCAAAGGTATGGTGATACACCTAGTTGGCTGACATATCATCAATTTAACATATCTTTCTCTGATGGATGGTTGTTCATGTATGCAGGCAATCCAATATGCTTGTATCCAAGTCTGTTCTGATGTTTCCAAAGCTGTTGATTTTTAATGAACTAGAATTTGGAGGATTGAGCTGGATGATTATGAATTATTTTTAATTAAATAGAGTATTAAACTCGTGTATAAAATCCCATATCACGGATTTGCACAAAATCAATCTTACCTTCATTCAAAATATATTAGCATTTGTTTTTCTCAATCATAAACATAGACATCAACTCAAGATTCATTTGCAAGGGACCAATACATAAACTGCTGAATCAGCTGGCTGCTAGATTTGACTCTTTGAATTCTTGGAAGCCTTGCACTGGCTCACAGAAGGGGAAACGAAATAGGTGTCAAATATGTCCACTGTTCATTCTGAACTTGAGTTGCCCAAGATCTCATTATGATATAATAACGTTCGAACAATCAAAGACCTCAGTAGAGTTTAAGGTGCTGATCTGGTTACTAGTCCTCTATGTAATGTAATATAGGTGGTAGAATTTTTCATTGCATGTATACGCTCGTTCAATGTTCTGTCTTCTAGGGAAACTGCGTCATATAAGAACTTGTAGTATCACAAGTGGTTCATTATTTTGAAAAGAAACAATAATAGAATCAGAAGTGGTTCATGGTTTTTCTGCCAACATATAATATGAGGCAAAAAAGTGAGAATTATGATATCATGGCTACCAATTATTTTGTGAATAATGATGTTACTTAAATCGTTTTTTCTTGTGGTTTAATCGATCCAAGCACATGCTCGCTGCTGCACTGCTCAAGATTTTTTTCATTAATTCTCAGTTTAAGTGCACCTCATTCTAACTATATGAGGTTAGGCTATGCAACTCTTGTTCTGATATTTACCTCTATCTACATATTTCCTTTCTGTTAAACTGTTAGTGGTCAATTATCTGACATGTAGTCATTCTTGTCTACTTTATTTTTAGCATAGGATATGTCTATGCAATACATTACTATTTCTTATTTCAGAGGAAGTATGTAGTATAAAGAGGCATTCAAATATTAATTATTTTTTATGCTTTTTGCCTAATCAGGATTGGGCTCCTGTACTTACTTTCATAGAGAATGCCATCACATGTCTTTGGAGCAAAAAATTCTCTGATGGTAATGGGCAATTTAGTTGGCTTTATATTATTTGAATTTCCTGTAAAACTTGGTGTTTTCAAATGAGATAACCATCAGTAACGGCGGAGATTTGTCAGACAGGACTTGTGGTAGATGAATGGCAATTCTATATTATTAGAACTTGGAACTTTGGCATTTGTATTATGACAGCATAGACTCTTGTGCTATATAGCTTTAAAGAGATCCTCATCTATCTCAACCTTTCTTTTCCTAAAGCTATGTTAGTGGAGAATCTGAAACTTATTATAAGATGGCTATTTTTTATTTTTGTTATGATTGTGGTTATTTGAATATGGGTTGTACTGGCAACTATGATATTGCAAATGCTGTCCTTTAGACAAGGGATTAAAAACGTGTTTAATAAAGATTACATTTTCATTTCCATTTCCATTTCTGGTTGCTGATTTTTATGTTTTCCTTTTAATTTAGAAAAAAATATTGCAGGGACTTGTCAAACTGGAAGGAGGACATTCAAGACCCACAGCTTTGGAACTGCAGGGTTCCCCTCAACACAGCTGAAGAACCTAACTGAAAACTCTGATCATATGTCTGCTTGGAAAGAATGCGTATCTTCTCATGGAAACCCATGTATAAATGTTTCTGAGGGTAAAAGGAATAAAAGAGAGGCAGGTTTTGTTTGTCATACTGACTACTTGAGTCAGTCACATGATGGAACTCTTGCAGACTGTGGAGTGGCTGTAAGAAAAGACAGTAGCACTCCTTCATCTCCTTGTAATGCTTTCTCTGTGGAGCATCATGACTTTGTGAGAGATATCGATAAGCAACTGAATGATATTTTATGTTCAGGATTGGAGGATGTGTTCCCAAAAATTGATGCTAACATGAATAAAGTCTCGAAAGGAGGTGTCCTGTTTGATGATTGTCTTGAATCTAGTTTTGATGCAGATGTTAGCCAGGATCCTAGAAGATCGCTTCTAAGAAGTTGTTTCTCTCAGAGAAGCCTTCTAAATGACAGACCATCACTTGCAAGTGATGAGGAATTTGAGTTTGGAAGCGACGACTTCAACATCAAACAAAAGTGCATTGAAGGCGATGATAGAGTAGTGAATGAAATCAACCAGAAGTCTTATGGAAAGACACTACAGCATGATGGGTCGCCAGTATTTCAGTCCTCTCCCAGGAATCCTTGTAGAACACTTAAAGGTTCAGAATGTTTGTCAGGAAACTTGGTAGAGTCATTGTTCAGTACTAGAAAGAGTTTCGATGAAAAGAACCACAATCTGCCTAACATGTTTAGACAAGGTTGGAAATATGGTCCCAGTCAGCAGTCTTTAAGTCCTGGATGTTTCCCTGTGACATCAGAGCCAAAACTTGGGACCAAGTTTAAGGATGATGATTTTACTGACATAAATATTTGTGAAAATCACTTCAAATTTGGTGGAGATGCTACATATGACTATTCTACACATACAGAAGGAGAAGACTGCATTATCGCAATTAATAGTACAAAAGAGAGAATGAATCTAGAAAAGTACTCCTTTATGAACTCTTCCCCTGATCTCAAGGGTTGTGCTGATCATAGGAGAGAAATTGATGAATTTTATGGGTTTAATCTTGAGGATTCTTATTCACCAAGTCCTCTGAAAAGATTCAGGGAAACAGATTGGCCATCTTTACCCTCTTGCAGTGAAAAACGTCCCACAAACTTCTCTGTACCCTCATCACATTACACTCTGCCAGCCGATCATAAATATGGAAAACCTTGTAGTAGAAACCAAGAGACAATGTCTGCTATTCACATTAAGAAAAGCTCAAGAAGAAGCAAGTCAGCTCCACCATTTTACAGAGGCAAGCAGAGATTTTTGGCTTTGAGTGATCCTTCCACATTGGGGTCAGGGAAAAACAGTTCACAGACCTTGGGCAGCTCTTCTTTTCTTCCAGGTGGTTTTGTTGATCTAAATTTCTCCACACTCATAAATATAGCATAAAACATGTCATATGGAAGAATAAGCTTGTATATATATATATATTTTTTGTGACGTGCAGAATCTAGCAACCTGGGTTATGCACCACATTGTGCAGAAACCAGCAACTTAAGAGATTCTCTAATTTCTTGTAATCAATATGATCCATCTTCATTTCCAAGATCAGAGGTGGATATTTCTTTTGTTAGAAGGTATAAATTCTTTTATAACTGTTTAAACCCTTCAATCAAACTTGTTACTGGCTTTGTTTTAAAAAAGTTCCTGAGACATGTGCCTTGATGTGAGCCTAATGTGAGGCCTTCATTATTTATCAAAACTTACCCAGATGCATGCCTCAGGCATAAGCTTCCGGGTTACTGTGGTATGGAATCTCTTTGTCTTACCCTTCCTGGCAGAACCCAACCTGAAAAACTAGGCAAAAGGATTGGAGAAGAGAAAAGAGAGCAAGTGAAGCGTGTCATAGCCTCATACAATTATAGTTCTATAAATCCCTCTCCCAAATGAATTTACAACTTTTTATTAGCAGTTAGCCAAAGGCTAGAGACCTACAACATGTGGAATCACTCTTTTCATATTTAAAATTTTCCTTCTGTTGTATTTTCTTTCTCCTTTTTTATTAGGAAAGGGGAATGGGGGAGTGATGGGGAAGGGTGAC
Organism: Fraxinus quadrangulata; assembly: GCA_903798255.1. Lineage (NCBI taxonomy): Eukaryota > Viridiplantae > Streptophyta > Magnoliopsida > Lamiales > Oleaceae > Fraxinus > Fraxinus quadrangulata. Next base: position 77,809 of record CAIGRB010023771.1, read on the forward strand.
AAAAAGGCAGCATTGCAAGTGGAGCACGTGGAGGAAAAACAATGGGAAGAAACTGATATTGATGAGGAGAATAGGGGAATCAAATATGTTGATGATATCAAAGACTTTTAATGATGTAGGATGCTACGAACAAAAACAATATTGAGAAAGGAGGAGAAAGAGAGAAGAAAAAGAAGAGGAAGAGAATTTACAGGAAGGAAATATAAGTTTTTATTCAATATTCAAGGTGTAAGTATTACATTGCAAAAGCCCTTTTTATAGAGTCTAAACAAACCTAATCTGAGAAAGAAACAAAGTAAATTAACCATATTTTAGTCAAATTAGAAGACCTATCAAACAATAACTTAATTCTAGTCGAACTAGGAAACTATAATAAGAGTTTGTTTGATCCCCATTTTTCGGGAGATAGATTTTGCAACGGTGGTATTTTTTTTCTGGAGAATATGTGGTTTCAAAGTAGGGAAAATTTTTGGATTTACGTATAAAATTATTTTACTGGGAGAATATGTGATTGAAAATGAGTTTTAGGAAAAAATGAGTTTTCAAAAAATGGGGCTCAAAGGGCTATACCAATATAAATTAAATATATATTCTTTCCTCATCATTTAGGCCTTTTCTAATTCTGGTAGTGTATAATGAGTTTGATGTTGTTTTTGGTCTAACGATTTATTATTTCTTGTTTCATTGACTTGTTTTATGTTTGTTTACAAGTTACCTTTAATTTTTTAAAATTTCTTTATTATGGATTTTCAAGATGGTTTATGGTTACAATTTCATTGTGTCTTATAATTTTTTGAATTATTTATTGCTTTGTGTGGAGGCACAATGAATTATTTATTGCTTTGTGTGGAGGCCTGTGCCTCAAAAGGTTTAAGTGCCTCAGGGAATTTAAAGACTTTGGTACCCGGCTGAGCCTTTTAAATATTGGTTACACACTTAACATTTGATCAAAATTTTCTCCCAGACAACGTTTAAAGAGGACACCTCAAACCCATGGCATTCAAGATTGCAAATTGCAAAAGAAAGACCAATGCACGAGTGCATGCAATATGAAGTCTGTTAAATGTGAGTTTGTTTATACTGGGAGAAATTTACATTTTTCATGAAACTAATAAAATTTTCTCGAGATATTTCAATGTTACATTTTGACATCTCTACACTGTTTTAATAACTTCGCATATAAAGAACATTATCAGGTCTTTGCAATAACTAATTAAACTTCAATTTACTAAAGGTATAATATATTTTTTATTTTTATTTATTTATTTTTTCCAGTTTTGACATCGGAGGAGATCCCGGATTCTTCGCTTTCTGGGAGAAAATGGAGGAATGATTCTCTAAACATTGCGGTTGAGTATCTTTGTAGTTGTCTTATCATGTACTACTAGCGCACCATCTTGTTTCATGAAATCATTCTTTCATTTTGGTTTCAAGTTATGAACTTTCCCTACGACACAGGGTGGAGACTTAGCACATAATGTTAAAGATCAGGATAATATACTCGACATATTCTCTGGCATCTTGCACCTTGCTGGTGATTCCTTAGTTCCTAAGTCCATTGACAAAAGCTCTCTTGAGGATGCCAAGGTTCTCAATCAGGTTGATAAGAAATTTATTGCGGTTGTTGCTGGAAGAACCCTTGCTGTTATTGACCAGGTTAATGCATTTCTTGTGATGACTCTTTCAATAATATTTCTGCCTAATATTTTTTTTAAGGCTATGTTTTTTTAATGACCTAAACAAAAAAATTATAGTAATTTCATAAATATATAGATAGCATCTAGTTTTCTACTTCTGCTGAAGACAAAAGATGTTGATCCCCAGTAAGGATCCATCAGTCGAGTAATGGTTCCTTACGTAAAAACTTTCCAAGCAGAAGTCTTTCAATGTAAATTGTTGTTGGAATTGAATATGTGCACATTATACTTTGTGACTTTCATGTTTGCGCCCCTTCTTGCTTGCACCTCGATGATTAACCTTGTTACTCCCACTTTAGAATGTACTGACCTGTGCACCTGGTGGTTGTCTATAGCACGCTGCTGATGAAAGGATTAGACTGGAAGAATTGCGTTCTAAGGTAATATAGTCCAAGTAGCTTGTCAAAATGCTCTATTCAATGTGATTTACACGTTGAGTGAAAATTTTAGGTGCTATCTGGAGAAATGAAGACAATCACCTATCTAAATGCTGAGCAAACACTGGTATGTTCATGTTTATCTCTTATTTTGGTTTGCATCGTCATGTTTGATTTTTGGTGTTTTTGATATGGCATACAGGTTTTGCCTGAAATTGGTTATCAGTTACTGCAAAATTATGCTGAACAAATTCTGAAATGGGGTTGGATCTTCAATATTCTTTCTCAGGATTCAAGGTCCTTTACAAAGTAATGGCTGATTCGTGTCCAGCAAACGTTTCATACTCAGAGAAAAGTAATATTAATGAGCACAAACAGACCTTAAAACAATAATTGCCATTGGCTGTCTTAATAACTAAAAGCAACAATTTTGTGTTGGCTTTAGTTGTTTCTGTGTCTGTTCTCTAGTTTCAAATAAAGACAACTTCTCTAATTTCAGCTGAGGCTAGATGTTGGTCTCCTTATTTATGATGCATTTTGCATGCAGAAATTTGAATGTTCTACACAGGCAGCCAACTGTTGCCACACTTCTTGCGGTAAAGCTCTGACTTTTCGATATTTTATGTTCAGCTAAACTTGTTTTTGATCTTTTGCAGCCTACCACCTGGCCAAGATAGTGCAAAACACTTATTTTCTTAAAGCTCTAACTTTTCGATATTTTATGTTAGCTAAACTTGTTTTTGATCTTTTGCAGCCTACCAACTGGCCAAAATAGTGCAAAACACTTATTTTCTTCTTCTATCCCTCCCTTCCCAAGCTCGTTATAATTTCCAGTTATAACTTCCAATATAATTGGATATGTCTACGTTGTATATTGTCTCTATTAGAGATTTCCCATATGTTGGCTATCACAGTGCTTTAGATAGCTCTGGAAATACTGAAAAAATCTTTATCAACTTTTGTAATGTCATTTTCTCTAAGTAAGTTGCACAAATGTTTCTATTGCTTACAGATATTTCTACTAATTTGTAGACTGACATATTTTCGATCAGCAATTTTTTTTTTGCTTAAAGCATGACATCTTGTGTAATTTTCAGGTGCCATGTATTTTAGGTGTAGATTTAACTGATGTGCATCTCTTGGAGTTTCTTCAACAGGCAATACCCAATTTCTTCATTAGTTTTTAATGCCACGTATGCTTGATTTTCATCTTTACATCGGTTTGAGTTATTTGAGCTCATGCCTTTTCTGCATTTTGTAGCTAGCTGATACAGATGGATCGTCAACAATACCACCGGCAGTTCATCAGATCCTTAATAACAAAGCCTGCAGGGGTAAAATCAGAACTTCTTAAAATATTTCATATTCTACTATAATTTAAACTGTGTTTCTACCTCCTTCCTGCATTCTAACCGTGAACATCTAATAGGTGAAGTAATAATGAAAGAAAAGAAGGTAGAAGAGTGAGCTACCTATGAATTTGAACCTCTCTTCTAACTCTGTCCATTGATTTCATACTGTAGGGGCAATAATGTTTGGGGACTCGCTGCTGCCTTCAGAATGTTCCCTCATTGTTGAAGAGTTGAAGAGGACATCACTCTGTTTTCAGGTAAGCTGATGATGAGATCAGAAACTATAGGATCTACTTCTACAATCCAAGATAGTACATGTACAGGTCGATGTTTTTCCCTTTTCATTTGCTGTTTTTCTTCGCTAGTGTGCTCATGGACGACCTACGACTGTTCCACTTGTTGAGTTGGATGTCTTAAACAATCTGATCGCTAAGCTTGGCTCATGTTCCTCTGATTCTCAAGAGTCATGGCATGGGTTGCGTCAGCATGGACTCAGTTTAGAACGTGCCAGAAAGCGCCTCAACATTTCCTGAGTTTCACAGACATCCCTTGTGTCAACAACGGAGAAGTCATGTTGGACTTGGCCAGGTGGTTAAGTGAGTGGTCCCATACCATCCTGTAGCCAACTATTGAAACTCTTAGTTTCAAAGAAGACTGAGCCTGCTTTGAAATCAATAGGAGATGTACATTCTTCTTGACATCAGTGTTTCCTTTGTTCCCATTTTGCTACGACAAGCCGAAACTATGTATAGCACTCCCTCGCAATTAGTGAAATAACTTGACAAACCACTTGTAGGCTCAGATAACCAAAATTTTCCTTTTCTCATTGGTATTGGAAGGGTGTTTCTTGGCTCTTTGGACCGATTATCTGTAACTGCATTATGCAAAAAGATTTTTGTCATCCTTTTATCCTTCCATTTATACAGTGGTCTTACTCTTTCCTTTGGAATGCTGTGTTCTTTCCCTCTTTTGATGTGTGGTCGTAATGTGCATTTTGTTTTTGCCGTATGGAGGGATACAACACTTATATTTTTTTTTTCCCTGGTATCTAAGTTTAAAATTTAAAATTTCAGAGTTTTTTAAATTTTATTTATAAATTAATTAATC
>CAIGRB010023771.1:91131-106099 GCA_903798255.1 Fraxinus quadrangulata
GAGAGCTTGCAGTTTGCTCTATTTATTGGGCGGTCACTACCAACGACTGGGTTGTTTTACATACTTTTCATACAGCAATCACTCGTATTTCTGACCTCTAAATTTATATAATAATCTTCATGCATTGATTTATATAAATAGACTTCAGGATATTTTCATTTCTGGATAAAATTTCATCACAAGAGTAAGCCCACTTGTTGTTCTTCCTTATTTGAAGTTCTCTGCCAACGAATCTGTTTTCCTGTGCTTCAACTGAGTTTCTGTCATCGAGTGTGTGACTGTGTGTGAAATCATATGGCGGGTGGTGCTTCAAGGGAGCTTGACCAGACAGCGACATGGGCAGTATCTGTTGTGTGTGCAATTATCATTATCATCTCTATTGCCTTGGAAAAGATTCTCCACAAAGTTGGAACGGTACGAATTTACTTTTTGATAATTTAAATGTTTCTGTTTTCTTTTGAAAATGTTGAACAGTAATTTTCAGTTGGTTAACGACCTGGTCTTTAAATTGAATTGTTCGTACATTTCGAAACAAATTTTTTAACTTGACATAAAAAACCAACAAATTAGTTGGTTTTTATGTTCTTTCACTATCAAGACACTGGATAATTGTTGTTTATTTCTCATGTTTCTACTTTTCTTGTTAATCTGTGATTATAGTTTTACAACTATTATTCATGTTCTTCAATTGAATGTAAGGACTTACCCTTGTTCTCCAATTTCATTTGTTGTTTCCTTGTTGAAGCTGTTTGTTTGCTCAAATTGATAGCTTTGGGTTGCCATCACATATGATAACTGTTATATGATACTTAAGTTCTTAAATGATCCGTTGTTTGATGGTTTCCCCTTTCGAAATTATATACTTTAACGATGTTTAATCGACTGTTATTTTTCCTTTATTGCTCCAATTATATTTTTGATCATATTGCTAGCTTGAATTAAAGAAATCCATACTGTTTGCTGCTTCCTTTGAGTCCTTGTGTTAACATGACATTGCTGACGTTATTAAACAGTGGTTAACGGATAGGCATAAGAAAGCTCTGTATGAGGCATTGGAGAAGATCAAAGCCGGTGGGTCATAATTTCTGTCTTTTCCTCCCCTTTCCCCTCCTCCCCAAGCAAGAAATTTACATTTGGTGTCTAATTTGTTCAATTCGGACTGTGACAGAGTTGATGATACTCGGTTTCATCTCGCTAATCCTTGTGTTCAGTCAATATTATATTGCTGAAATCTGCATACCTACTCGTGTTGCAAATACCATGTTGCCTTGTCCTTTAGAAGACGCAAAAGGCAAGGGAGATGGCGGTAATCGTAGACTTCTATGGTATGAGCGAAGGGTTTTGGCTGGTAAAAAATCCAAGTGCAAGGAGGTAAACATGGTTTGCTTGTCGAATAGTTCTGTTAATTAAATGAAATTGTTTCTTGTAAATTATTTTGATAAAAACTCCCAACAAAAAAGAATATGATAAAAATAGAGTCAAGCTGGCCGACTAAACCAGCATGCTAATGTTGGGAAGCCTTGTCTAACCGAGGAAATCATGTGGTGATTGCCTCAAAACTGGTTTGGACCAAGTGAATATCAATATCACATTAAATAATTTCCATGAAATTTGAGATACAGGAAATATGATTATTTAAAATGAGTCATTGACAAGTTTGACCCTCCAATAAGTTTAAGACAACACTATGCATTGTTCCCTTTTTTTTTTTTTTTTTACACTTGGATTAATCTCCCTAATCATTTACTTTTTGATCAATTCTTGCAGGGCCACGTATCGCTTATATCAGTTGATGGACTGCATCAGATACACATTCTTATATTCTTTCTAGCAGTTCTCCATGTAATTTACAGTGCTATTACTATGGCGCTCGGAAGACTGAAGGTAATTCAAAATGCAGTTATCAAATATGTGCTTATATATCTGATTGTCAATGCTATTTACAGAATCACTCTATACTGTGATAAAGTAGAAAACAATATTTCCCAAAGATCAGTTTAACCATCTATTTTTTGAAATAGCATTCCTAGTCTCTGCATAGATCCAGTGCAGGTTTTGAACAAGTTATAAGTCGAAGTTTCATAGTTGATAACTATCTATTTTAATTAAGGATCCAAACGCCATACTGGTGTCCAAAAATGCGTTATCAAAACCTGAAGATTTGAGCAATTGTAGAAGACTTTGTAACATTAGCCTTGGACTCCAAAGTCAGTCAATCTTCCAACTAAAGCTCAGAGGAACCTTTTTTGCCGAAGTTAGTAGAGAATCTCCATTTAGTATCTCTGATTGAAAAAATCTACTTATACTCTGTCCCTTAATTGGACATGACCAAGTATTCTTCTCTATCTCCTTCAGAAACCCAGTTGTTTGTCTAATGAGTCACATTCGCACATCGTTGAATGAAACTCCACCATTAAAATCCTCTTATCTCTTGTATTCTCGGAACTCAAAAGTTGTGTAAGATTTCATGTTGAAATGCCAAATACAGAAATAAAAATCTAATAATTGATGAATGTGTCGTCACCTGTAATATATAATTCATGCATATTTAAGATAGTCATCCAGTCTGATTGGGTACATTCTCTGAAAGAAGATATACTCTTTGTTGCATCATGTCATTTTAGGATTGGAGAGGAGACCTAACCTTCAGATTCAAGGTTTACATTCAAGGTTTACCATTAGGCCTAAATTATATCCTAATTTTATGATAACAAAACTGGATACCAAGGCTCAAATTTGTCTCTGATCTGATGCTTGTTGAATAAGGTTCAGAATCTCTTCTAGAGAAGTCATGATTTTACACTGTAATATAATCATTTGCTAAAACTGTGTCACGCAGATTCGTGGCTGGAAGCAATGGGAAGAGGAGACTTCATCCCACGACTATGAGTTTTCAAATGGTATATCAGTGCGTGCTGTTATATAATTATACATGATACTTTGTTATCTAGATGACATCTGATCTTCATTTCCTTGCTACTTGCAAAGTGATTCTCATTGAATTGGAAATTTAATTGTGGAACTGGCAGATCCTTCAAGATTCAGGCTATCTCATGAGACATCTTTTGTGAGAGCACACACTTCTTTCTGGACCAGGAATCCGTTATTCTTCTATATTGTAAGATATACTGCCCTTGTCATTCTTCTTTATGATTTTTCCATGTAAAGTGCCTGTGGCCTTCATTTAGTTGTTGACATTTTCAAATTTAATATTTCATGTAAACGAGTTTCAGCTAATCAAAATTCTTCCGTGCAGGGATGCTTTTTCCGTCAATTTTTTAAGTCTGTTAGCAAATCTGACTACATGACCCTTCGCCATGGCTTTATCTCTGTGAGATTTTCTACTTGCATGTCCTTCGTAGTTTATCTGGTTACGTAACCTGTTTCCATTAAGAGTTCATAGTTTACGGTTGTTTAGGTCCATTTAGGACCGGGAAGCAAATTTAACTTCCAAAAGTATATCAAAAGGTCACTAGAGGATGACTATAAGACAGTCGTGGGAGTCAGGTAAACAGCTTTAATTGAATTCGTAGTTTTCTTAGATATTATTCTGACAAATTGACAGTATCTTTATGACTTTTCCTTTTTGTTCTTTTTTTTTTGTATGTTGCAGTCCAGTATTATGGGGGTCATTTGTGGTATTCTTGCTCCTGAATGTTAATGGTTAGTCAATATTCCATTGTAAAATATGTTCCATCATTTTCCTTCTCTTATTAGGTAATATGGTCGTTGATCTAAATATTACATTGTTTCTGAAACTGACTCTTAAACTGTTGTCTCTGTCAGGGTGGCAGGCATTGTTTTGGGCATCCTTAATTCCTGTAATTGTAAGTGTCCTTGTTGGTCATGAAGAAGTCCTCAATTTCAAGTAGATAATAAAGAAATCCTAATAGTATAATGTTTCTCAGATAATCTTAGCTGTCGGCACAAAGCTACAAGCCATTTTGACAAAGATGGCCCTTGAGATTACAGAAAGACATGCAGTGGTCCGAGGCATTCCACTTGTGCAAGGCTCGGACAAATATTTTTGGTTTGGTCGGCCCCAGTTAGTACTTCAGCTTATACACTTTGCGCTGTTTCAGGTATTATATATTCTTTTTGAACGGAATAGACCCTAAAGCTATTAGTAAAGCTATTAGCAAAGCATAGTATCCTGTCACCAAGGCTGAAGGTGGAACTTTCATGTTGTTCCTTAACTAAAATCTATTAGACAAATAATAATATTACTTGAATCAATGATAAGTTATCTGTCCTGTACTTCCAACTTTATTGAGTTCTTCAATAGATTATTTGGTTAATTAATAATGACTAACTTTATACAGATGTAAGCCTGTATGAAAATGACTTAACAGAATTTGAAATGGAAAAATCAGAAACCAATATTTTGAAAATTTACTTATTAGTGTTCGACATACTTGTAAGCACAACCAAAGAACTTTGTGTTGTTGCTAAAAGTAAAGATAGAAATTAGTAACTAATGTTGTACTTTTCCCTAGTCCAAAAGGTTATGATGGGAATGTTGTTGGATGAGTAATATGCTCTGCCTGAAGAACTAGGTATCATAAATACGGATATGACATGACATGAACATCGGACATGTAAATTACAAAAAAAAAAAGGTATACGACCCTGCTAGGATATTTCAATTAAAAGCATGCAAATAAATATATATTTGATCAAAATGAACCATGGAAAACTTGAGGAGTAGAACTAAGGAAATAATACTTAGATCTTAACAATAAGAAGCAGTAAATATCAAGTGAAGTGTCTATATATATTTATCATTAGGAATCAAATCACTCAACTATGGAAGTCAATCTATTGAAGGAGGCCTATCGGTCCATACCTTTTGTCGGTCAAACGAAGTCCTGTTTTTGATTTTTTTATTTTTTGAGGTGGAGTGGAAGGGAGGGAAGTCCTGTTCTTGGTTCCAATGCATGATTGTACACATAAGAGTGGAACTAATAAGCCAAAACAAAAACAGATGATAGTATTAGCTATTTAATAACCAAGTTTGCAATCATATGGAGCATGTAACTTTTTCACCATGTTGTCCGTCTTAAACATATGCTTGAGGGGTGTTGTGGTACTGGCATACGAAGTGTAGGATATCCAAGTCCATTATTTTTCCTTTATACATAATTTTTGGACACATTTTTATGGTATCGTAAACGTGTTACATGAGTCCCTGAGTATGTTCATGTCTGACACTTGGAAGTTTCTATGGATCATAGTTGAAGGATCTCGTTGTGTAGTCATGGTCCAGAATGAATCTTGGTAGAGGAAGGCAGAAAGCACACACCGTCTTGTGAATAAGAAATATAGAAATGAAAAGAGATTTTTTTTTTTTTCAATTGTAAAGTTATCTTTTTATTCTCAGTAGTCTTAAATCGTATTCGTATGTCCATCTATTTCTTGAATTTCCTTTTTATGAAAATGATTGTGCTAATCAGTTCAATATACTGTGCAGAATGCCTTCCAGATAACATATTTTTTGTGGAGTTGGGTAAGGATTCTACTATAAACACATAAAGTATGAGTGACTACAAAATTATCATCTATGAAATTGATAAGAAAAATAAGAATTTCTCCTTGTGCAGTATGAAGACTTCAAGTCTTGCTTCTATGATAAATTAGGGTTTCTTATAGCAAAAACTATCCTAGGGTATGCCTCTGTTCCACATCATTTCTTCACAAAATAATTCTATCTCAAATGCACCTTAAACTTGTGGAATTAACTTTAATGCAATATTTCAGGGTGGGAGTCCTATTCTTATGCAGCTATAGTACACTTCCACTCTATGCCCTTATTGCTCAGGTACCATGAAAGCCTTGTATTTCTAACTATTACCTTTGATATTCAAATGCTAATCAGTGAAATACTAAGCGAATCTTACTGTTACCAAGTATAACATGGTTCTATATGCAGGAAGCTTCTATGATTTAATTTGTGAAAACTAATTATCCAGCACAGTTGAAATACACTGAACATAATATCTTGGAAACTTGTCCAAAATTATTCAGCAAGGGTACCTTTCATAGCTTAACTGTTTTAAATAAATAGAAGGATTAGAGAATCTGGGAATAAATAGTTGATGAGTGCATGCCGTGATCGGTACTTGATAGTCCAGTCTCTAACAACTGGGAGGTGTGTGCTCTTTGCTGACCCAAATCCTCAAGTGGCACCATTTCCATTTGAGTGGCACATAACCTGCTTTTCTCTCTTGCACAACTGAAAAATAGCTCTTCCACCACCAACGGTAACCAGAAACCAGAATAATATAAAATTTCCATCATGCGCAAGCTATCAACCGCAACCTCTATGCCTGCCAAAATGTGTCGCCCCACCGCCATCATTTCCGCAGAAACCTGAAATTCCATATTTACGAAGTAAATGCTCGTCATTTTGAATTTTAGTTACTTCCTAAATATATTTGTTTAATCACTTCTAAATTCCAATGTTGTCTTGTTAGTTGGGACATGAGAAAACCCTCCTTTTTAGTCAGGAGAAGAACCAATGTTAAGGCCTTGAGACTATAAAGTTGTAGATTTGACTTGGATAAACTTGTATTATGATCGCAAGCTCACATAATATTATATGTTTGACTTGCGTCCTCCACTGTCGATGATTTTGGCACATTTGATTGTCACTTGTCAGTCCTGCATTAAAGGCTCTTGGTGCAACAAATGTCCCAATAGATAAAAATAAATATAAATAGTTTTAAGTTACATGATAAACCAAATTTAGAGTCTGAATAGACCATGGACACTATCTAGAAAAGATGAACCAAGAGTTTTTTACTATATAATACCTTAGGTTACATATCATTCAAGGAAGTATTGCTCGTGAGTTAACGTTGAGAAGAGTTCAAGCTAGTGACTTCAATAATTGACGCTTCTTGATAAGGGATACCGTTTCGAATATACTATACTGTCGAAATGAAAGAAGCAGATTTGTAAATATATTCTAACGATCTTCTTACAGTAACTCTAGGACTTGTTTACATTATTTATATCAAACATTTCCCTCTTTTGGGTCCGAGGGCTGACATAAATGCTAAAGTATTTTGACTAAAAGGATATGATGACATATCATGATGATTTTTATTTGTGTATGTTAACTGAAGCTATTAGATTTCCAACTACAAATATTTGTGAAACAACTTCTAATTTTTATTTGTGGGAAACACAGATGGGATCACATATGAAGAAATCTATCTTTGATAAACATACATCAAAGGCGCTTAAGAAGTGGCATATGACTGTGAAGAAGAATAAGGGAGGTCAGGGAGGAAGGTCTCCTACTCGAACCCTGGGTGATGCAAGTCCCACATCTTCAATGGGCTCACCTTTTCACTCAACTGGCCCTGCACTCCAACGTTTCAAAACTACTGGCCACTCAACACGTCATGTTCATGAATACGATGAACACGAATTATCTGACCTAGAGGCGGATACATCATCACGTTTGGCACCTACATCCAGCTTAATCCTTAGAGTTGATGATAGAGATAATGACACAACTACACCCCATAATGGAGAAGAAACTAGGAATGAAGATGAGTTCTCATTTGCTAAGCCTGCTGCCCAAATATGAAGATGAAACAGTTGCTTCCTGCTTTATTCGAAGTGTTCTTCTTTTTCCCCATTCTCTCTGTGTATCAGTTTTTCAGTTTTAATATGTATCCATACACCCAGGGAATGTGGCATTATTGAGAAGCGAGTGATTATGTATAGTTAAATTGTTGCGTTTCACGCATTTGCTGGTAGATTGAATTGTTCATCTAGCTTTTCGTAATTATTTCATATTATATAAAGACTAATTTTGTTCAGTGTTCAATTAGCATACTAGACATGTATCTAAGGTACAAAAGTACTCACGTAGCAAAAGCCTACGGGAAAGAACAAAATCTCACAAAAAACTAAAATTTGTTCATTCCCTTAAGAAAGTTAAGAATGAGACAATATTTGGGAGAAACTTATCACAAATTTATTATAATCAAGTCTACTAAGTCGCTCATAACTCATATTTAAAGCAATAATTGAAAGTTCGATAATGACTAAACTTCTAGACAACTATCAACTCTAGATAATTTTAAAAATTAAGAATAATGACTATATGGAATTAAAATTTTAATTCAATTAAAATTAACAAAATTATTCGGAAAAATAAAAAAGACGATGGAATTTGGCCAGAACGGCATGGGGCGAAGCCTCTGTGGTTTGCTCATTGAGTCATTTTCACTCGCAATATACTTCAAATTTTTCGAAATGGACACTCCGAAAAATTACTTTTTTCTATCCTGGTCCTACTTTTCCATGAAATCTTTTTCTTTCTTGCATCAAGTAGTTAAATTGTAGTCCAACAATTTTATTTTGTTTTTTCCATAATGTAACTATCATTAATTGATAACACAACATATTTCGCTGTAAAAGCCTTATAATATTTATAGTCACCTATTACTTTCTTTTACAAATTAATATTGCATTTCAAATTTCAATTGTCACAAAATTCTTCAAGCGGGTTGTCCTGACTAGAAACCAAGTTCTTGTAATACATTAAAGCAGTGTTAAAAGTTGAGGAAATATTGACACATTATTCTCCTACATATGTGTTATTTTTCTTACAATACTTAAAACATAAAAGCTACACAAAGTTCTTTTATTCATTTCAATGTAAAGTATTTGTTTCTAACACGATTTACCAACACTTGATGACAACGAAGTTAAAAATGCAGAACAAGACGAAGGTACATTAGAATATGTTAAATGAGTCTATATAGGATGATTTACGGCTTCAACCATTATTCAAAATTCATTTTTTTTAACTCATTTTTAATATTCTCACAATAAAATATTTTGCATGTAAACTCAAAATTTTATCTACTTTTTAACTCTACATTCTCCAAAAATTCACTATTTCAAAACTTATTTTCCTATTTTAATGATAGACTAACACGGGCTAAGCAACAAAGTCCTTTAATTTTTTCATAGTCTTGGACATTCTATTTGACTTTCTAAGAACCTCTTCTGGAGCATCTAGTACAACAATAATATGTTCCGGAACATCTGGTACATCATGAACAATTGGTGATAAATTACAACTGTTATCTCCATTGACTCCTTCATTTTCGATTTCTCTGTTCTCTTTGTGCTTTTAATTTCGCTAGTGTTTTTGGTCATTCTAGTGCCTTCAATGTTTGAAGAAGATATCCAAACAGTGGGAAGTGAAAATATTTTGTTTAAACACTTTCCTTGAGATAAATTTATGTTCGGACTCTGTGCTGAAAATATGGTTCATTCTGTTAGGTTTTTAGTATTGGCGATTCTGTGGACAAAATGACTAATTTGTAACGTGTTGTAAAATTCAAGGATCTATGGTGCAATTTGTACAAGTTGGGTTATGAGGTCTAGGGTTCAAGCATGAAAAGAGGAGAAACATGGCACCGCATTGCTAGCTTCTAGCCCAGTTGGCACTCGAGTGACAAAAATAGAAACACTGTCGCCCGCCTGTCGTCGAGCTTTCGCTCGAGCGACAATACATCGCTTGTCTGTTGCTAGCTTATCGGTCGAGCGATAGGTCGATCAGAAAAATCCTAATTTGCTATTTTGAAGTATTTTTTTCGGGCCCATTCAACCTAATTACCTTCTTCTATAAATATCCAAGCATATGCATAAAAGTTGGTGTGGTTATTCATTGTGTCTTTTCTCTATAGTACTTCCATATTATTATTTGAAGATTCAAGAGCTTGTTCATGTATTGATACAACCACAGATTGGGGGAAAACTATCGAATCCATTGAATCCAAAACACCTATTTCTTAAACACCCTTAGGAAGGTACTTTCTCAGTTGAAATTCAGAGGCTGCTGGAAGTTGAGAGAGGTTGGACTACAAGAGCTGGAAAAGCACAAGAACGGGGAGTTCTTGGAATTTCACTTGGAAGAGACAATTGCAGAAGATCGGGAGTTGGTGGATTCAGCTGATTGTGGAAGTTATAGGAATTAGATCGAAAAGTCTAGTGGAGTTGGTTAGGCAGCATCTTACTATAAATTGTATTGTCTATAGTGGAGGTAACTGGCTTGGTCCCAGTGTTTTTACCCAGTTGGGTTTCTCCATCATCAATATTGGTGTTATTTATTACTTTCTTATTACAAACCGCGGTAATTCAATTTAGGATAATTGGACTGTTTGTTTAACCATTCATAAACAATTAAAAGTGACTTGTTCTTTATCAATTGTATAATTTTGCACGTAAGGTCAAATTTAGCTAGTAAGCTACGCAATTTCAATTGATATTAGAGTATAAATTCGAATCTTGACCTTAGATTTATAGATGAGTAATTCATTATCAGTCCTGCCATATTTTGATGGCAATAATTATGCTTATTAGAAGGTTAGAATGAGAGCTTTCCTAAAATTTATGGATGACCGAATTTGGTTAAGTGTAGTTAATAGTTGGATTGCCCTAGTTCTATGGTTAATGATGAAGTTATCGGTACTTCCATTGCTAATTGGTCTAGAGGGAACTTAAATGAGTGTAACTGAAATAGCAAAGCCTTACATGCCCTATTTATGGCAATGTCCCTTGAAGAATTTAGGAAAGTATCTACGTGTGAGGTTACTAAAAAAATTTGAGATATTCTATACACCACACATGAGGGAACTCAGGTTGTTAAAAACTCTAAGTTGATGATGTTGACCACTAGATTTGAAGAGATTATGATGAAAGAGGATGATATATTTGATTAATTCTATGCGAGCTTAAATGATATAGTTAATTCTAGTTTCAACCTAGGTGAGAAAATACATGAGTAAAAAATTGTTAGAAAAATCCTGGGATCCTTACTTGAGCGATTTATGCCTAAAATCAATGTTATTGAGGAAGGTAAGGATATAGACTCTATTAAGGTAGAAGAGCTGATTGGATCTTTCCAAATTTATGAGGTGACATTAACTAAGCCCACAAACGATAAATCAATGACCTTAAAAACTGTGAGAAATAGTCATAAAGAGTCTTTAGATTCAGATTCTCCTAATAGAGAGGAATTAGCATATTTTGCTAAAAAGTTTCGAAAAATGTTTAGGAATAAACAAAAACCCTAAGAGAAGCATAGATGTGGTCCTAATAAGTCTAGGAATAGTTCTAAAACTGTGAGGTGCCATAATTGTCGAGGTTTTGGCCATAGTAGGAGTGAGTGTCCTAGCGGTAGGAGAAATTCGGATAAGGTTATGAATGCTACTCTCACTGATGACGAGTCTAGCTCGAATAATCAAAGTGAGAAATCCACTCATGAGGAAAGTGGAAAATATATTGCATTTACTGCTATAATTAGGAATGGATTTGATAAGGGGAGTGAGAAGGCTGAGAGCATAAGTAGTAGTGAGAATTCATAAGAAGATTCTAATAGTGAGTGAGATATTCATGAGACTTATGATAGAATCTATAAGGAGAGCATTAAGATTATAACTAAAAATAAAACCTTAAGTACGAGAGTCATGGAACTTGAGTTGGAGAAAGAAAAACTCTTAGCGTACATTCAAGAATCTACCTCTACCTTGAGTGAGTTGAAATTCATGAATGAATCCTTAGATACTTAGGTTAAGAATCTCTCAAGTGAATTTGAGAAAACCTCTAGGAGAGCTAATGAGCTGACAGTTGAAAAAGAAACCTTATAAATTTATATTAAAAATCTTCTGAGTGACCTAGAGCATTCCAAGTCTCAATTTCTTACCTTTTCTAGTGGTTCTATAAATTAGATAACATTTTAGGAATGAGCAAGCCTACTAGTAATAAAGGAGGTCTAGAATATAATAAAAATGATCATAATGTTATTAGTACGTTCAAGACTACATTTGTCCCCGGTACTGACCAATTTAAACATGTACCTAACCCTGAACCTAAGAATAAGGGATATGTAGGACAGATGCCTACTAGACAGCGTAGGACCCGCCAAGCTAGGAATCGATATTAATGATCTCATAAATTTGGTCCTAATTTTATCCCTATATGTTTTCATTGCGGTGAGTTAGGACACGTAACGTCAGGTGTCATCATTTCCTGAACATAAATAGAAATCGAAACTTAAATAGAAACAAGAATCAAGAGTTTGTTGGTCAGATTAACTTTCTTACTAATTAGGTGAGTCAATTAACCAAGTTAATGACGTAGATGTCTAGTAATATTCCTGTCATTAGGCAAGTTTGGGTAAAGAAAAGTGATCTAAAAAATTTTGAAATATATCACGGTGCTCTTAAAGGTAAGAGCATTTGCATATCTAACTGATTAGATATTTTTGGTGCATGCTTATGCTTTATCATTGTGGGACATTGATTTATGCATGCATCATATTCGTTTATTGTTTTCTAGATAGAAAAATCATGCATATTTATTTTTATTTTTTTGTGTGTGTGACATTCTTTTTTCTTTTTTGCTTGGTGTATTCACGTTTTAAAATAAAAATAACAAAAAAATTGAAAAATAAAAAATGCAGAAAATTGATTATACAACATAATATATAATATACTTGAATTTGTTTGTTGTGATTAAGTATAAGTTTAATCGATGAGTTGTAACATAGTTTCCATTGCTGACTTAGGTTATTATGGAGTACTTAATATATGTGTTTTCATGTACCATATGCACTGCACACACTATGATATTGTTAGTGTGACTCAACCGTGTGTGTGAGATTCGGGATGCCGATCACATGTTAGTAAGGTGTCTTTGAACATGAATTGACCTTATTTATTAGACCTAAGCTCACGACTATCCTTGGTAATAAAAAACTCAATATCTTATATTTTTTTCGGAGCCTATTTGACTCAAACAATTAAGCATGCAGGATTTCTCATAACCTGGTGCCTATGATCAAATGATTTAGGTTAATCGACCTAAAACTCGCTGCATGGGTCATTTTATTCACTTAATGGAGAAGAATCTAAACTTAAGATGTGAAACATAATAATGAGCTTAAAATATTGAAAGATGTGTAAAAATATGTTCAAAGTTAGTGAGAGAAAAGAAAATATCCATACAAAATGAGATTTTTTTATAGGTTCTAACGTACTTTAAATGATTTATCTTTCATAAGTAGAGGAATATACTTATTGGAATTGATATTTAACATGTCATTTTTCACAAAATTAAGGTTTGAAATCCTACTTACAAATGATTAGTGACACTTTACACATATGAGTCTCTTGTACAATTTACTTCATGTTAACTTGAACTAAGTATGTAGGAATGTTTACAGTACATTGATTATACTTGTGTATGCTAACAACATAATTTTGAGTTATTATATGTTAATGTTATCGACCCATTCGTCATTTGTGACAAAAATGGGGAGAATGAAGTAGTAAAATTTTGTATGTGAATATGAGCATTTAAATTTTTGAGATGAAGTTGATTGATAGGGGGAGATTTATTGATTGTGTTGCATTCTATACCATATCTACTTAGCTGTTTAGGTTTTTGATGTTTTGTGATGTTAATATTTCTGTTGGTATTTGGATTAATGTTAGTGTTACTTCTCGATCTAACTAGTGTTGGTATCATGTATTTAATGATTTTATTATTTCCTGTATCACGTGCTTTACACTAGACATTTGAGTTATGAATTTTAGGAAACATATTTAATAAGGAATGTAAGAGACATCAGTTTGATGAAGTTTGGGTAGTTTAGATTTTTTTTTTTTTTTAGTTTTCCTTAATTTATTGTATAGTTTTGTCATAGAATGTCAGATGGAGAGTTTGTTAGGTTTTTAGTATTGGCAATTCTGTAGTCAAAATGATTAATTTGTAACGTGTTGTAAAAGTCAAAGGCCTAGGGTGCAATTTGTAGAAGTTGGGTTATGAGGTTTAGGGTTAGAGCATGAAAAGGAGGAACACGGTGCAGCATTTTTGATAGCTTCTTGCCCAGTTGGCGCTCGAGCGACAAAAATAGAAACAGTGTTGCTCGCATGTCACCAGCTTATCACTCGAGCAGCAGGTAGATTCGAAAAATCCTAATTTGTTGTTTTGAAGTATTTTTTCGGGCTCATTCAACCTTATTACCCCCTCCTATAAATACCCAAGCCTATATACGAAATTTGGTGTGGTTGGTCATTGTGCCTCTTCTCTATAACACTTCCATATTATTCTTTGAAGATTCAAGAGCTTGTTCATGTATTGATACAACCACAGATTGGGGAAAAAACATTGAATCCATTGAATCCAAAACACATATTTCCTAAACACCCTTAGAAAGGTACTTTCTTAGTTGAACTTCAGAGGCTACTGGAGGTTGAGAGAGGTTGGACTACAAGCACAGGAAAAGCACAAGAACGGGGAGTTCTTGAAATTTCACTTGGAAGAGATAATTGTAGAAGAATCGGGAGCTGGTGGGTTCAGCTGATCTTGGAAGTTACATGAATTAGATCGGAAAGTCTAGTGGAGTTGGCTAGACAACATCTTACTGTAAATCTGTATTGTCTATAGTAGATGTAACTGGCTTTGTCCCGAAATTTTTACACAGTTGGATTTCTCTGTCATCAATATTGGTGTTATTTATTGCTTTCTTATTACAAACTACGGCAATTCAACTTAGGATAATTGGACTATTTGTTTAACCATTTAGAACAATTAAAAGTGACTTGTTACTTGTTAATTATATAATTCCGTACGTAAGGTCAAACTTAGTTAGTAAAATTGAGGATCATAGCATGCATATCCTTTTTTTGTCGAAGAATATCGTAAGAAGATACACGAGATTGCACAAAGGTCAAATTTGTATGATGTGAGCTGGAATAGGCTACAATCAATCGAGAGTGCAATATTTGTTGAGGAGATGGATGGCAAAATCGAGACCTTAAAAGTTTCCTTTTTTCTTTCTTTCCGAAATTACCTTATTTGATTAGGATTCTATTTTATTTGATATATTTGTAATCTTAGGAGTCTATTTCCGTTTTAACCACCTTAATTAGGG